>PVHY01013397.1:0-41492 GCA_004024945.1 Uropsilus gracilis
CCCGCTTTGCCCCCCCACCCCCGCTCCAAGTTGTGTGCTTCAGTTTGGTGATTAGCTTGTTTTGACTTTTCCTTATGGCTTTTGTTTATTTTTTTCCCTATATCCCATATAGTAGTGAAACCTGAGAATTCTTGATCCTCTTTTCCCACTTCTGGTTTCCAGTTTCCAAACCAAACACTTTTCCTCAGTCTTTTTCCTACAGCCTAATGAGAATATTAAGAATATACATCATTTAATCTATCACATAGATGAATTCACAACAAATAAAAGTTTAAAAAATTAGGTCTACACTCACTAGGAATCATAAGGTAAAACCATAAGAATGAAATCAAGTTGGTGGCAATTTCTGGCACCAACGGCCATGGATGGGAGTGTAGGTTTGGAATCTTTATACAAGGGATATAGCTCTCCTTCAAACACATGCATTCTACAAAGTCTAGTTTTGAAGGCTATATGTGAGTTTCCTACATGATGAAAGAACTGGATTCCCAACTTACCTCCCCAGGACAGTTCTGCTAACCAGAGGAAATAGGGAATGTGTCTGCAAGGGGAAAAACAGGACTCTGCGCACTGTGCACACAACTCCCAGCTGCCAGCCTCCATCTCCTCCTGCCATGATTGTTTTAAAGCTGCTGATTAAGAGTCCCATGGGCCCCATGAGCACTGAAGTGTGAAGAGGTGACTGGGACAGCAGGGACTGCAGAGTGGATGGCTCCTCTGTGCCCTGACATTTCTTCCCTTAAGAGGTTTTGAAGAAATTAAAAATTAAGCTGTGTTTTCTTCACTTTATAGATGCCCAGGAAGAACCAACTCAGTTACTCAAAAATACTTGGACTAAATCTCAACACTCTGACTCTCACTAGTTATAAGCTGTAAGTTGTGGTTTATCTACTACCTGTTCACAACCCACATGGACTTCAAGAAGCAAAATAACAGAACCACTAAGAGTCTAGCTATTTGTCATTGGTAAATAGAGTGGGGACCATTCAGGTTTGCCTGGAACTCAACTGGTTATAGCAATGAAAATTCTGCACTGGGGAAAATCCCCCCATTGCTGCAACCTGGGACATATGTCATTTTATATCTAGATCTGATTCCAAACCTCCTTCTTTGTCTAAGTGACGTCCTTTAAAAGTTATTTAATTTTCTCATGTTCCTAATTCCTCTTTTGTAAAATTGTTGTGCAAATGCTTGCAGATCCAGTTGACTATGAAACTCAATATAATGATGTAAGTGATTAGGAAACAAGCAATTTTGATGACTTGCCAACTTTTCTCCTGCCAAAAAGATTTGAATAGTAAGTGGAAAGCCCTCGAGGATGCTGACAGCAAGTTGATTACTAAAATACTAACCTTAAAGTTTTTGGCCAAGACTCCTGGGCCATCTTGTATCACACCTAAGTTTTTGTATTGGAGAATGTGAAACTAAGTGGAAGAGGCTTACTAATTTGTGCAGAGAAATTGTTTAGTCATACTTGAACATAATTATTCTGATGCAAATATCAAAATCTATCTTAGTTCTCCATTTTACCTCTTTCTTTGACATTGCATTGCTTTATCTTTACTGAAGCAATATTGGTTTATAACACTACAATGCAAAAACATAGGTTTGCATTCTTACTGTTCTACATCCATCACCATGGCAACCCCACCTAAGCTGTCTCCAAATTCCAGAGTTGGGGAAGGGGAAAAATGACTAGTTACTGTGTGAGTAGACTAAGCCTACCATTCTGACAGAATTGCTGTAGCAGAAAAATAGCAGAAACTATGCTACATAGTCAACCTGAAGATAAACACTACATTTCTTCAAATGTCAAATTTTTCAAGGAAAAATTAAAAATGTATTGAAGTTTTCCATACAAATTTTAAGGTTAAATTTTTTCATTGTTTTTATATTTATATAGAGAAATACAAAAGTTGTTTAGGACTTGGTGCCTCAGGTCTATGCCAGTATCTACTGGTAGTATATGAAACCACAAAAAATCATTGAATAATAAAAGATGTTCTGTCTAGAAAGAGGAAGAATGGAGGAATTATACTCCCAAACTCCAAACAATATAACAAGATTATTATAATAAAAACAGCATGCAACTGAAACAAAAACAGATACAAAGAATACTAGAACAGAATAGAAATATTCCATATTTACACAGACGGAATATTATTCAGAAATCAAAAAAGAGTCATGCTATTTGCAACAATATGGGTGGAGCTGGAAGGAATTATGCTGGCTGAAATTAATCAGAAGGAAAAGGATAAATACCACATGGTCTGACATGTAAATGTAGATAAATCAAACAAAAGGGCAAAAAATAATAAAAACTACAAGTTCACTATAGAAATGAAACAATCAGCAAAGCAAAGTGAAAAAGGGTGATGAAACAGGGAAAAAAGGAACACAAAAGAAAATAATGGTGGGTCACCTTGTAGTGGTAGTGGAAGAGATATGAGGACTACAACAATGTAAAAAAAATAATTATTTTTTTTAAAAAAGAAATGTGGTTGGAGAAATATGGGGACTACAACAATGTAAAAAAAATAATTATTTCTTTTAGAAAAGAAATGGGAACCAGTAAATTATTTGCAAAAGATCAGAAGAGACTCATTTATAAAGACATATTTTTTCATATATTTTTATATAAATGGTTAAAACTAATTAGATGTTATTAATATGGAAAACAGATCCCTTTACTGACTACCAAGGCCAAGTTTATAGGCCATAAACTTACAAGTATCTTCACATTCATTATTTAATATCCATAAAAGCCTATTCATTACAACTGTTGTATAGCTTTTACAATTATGATATCTGATGACAGTTCATGAGTAACATGGTGGTGGGAGGTCTTTGAGGTATACAGCAATGTAAAAATACTTAGCTGTAATTTTTTTTAGAATTTTAATCTTTTTTATTTTAAATAATTTATATATATATCACATCATTGTGATCCCTGGAGGTCACCCACCACCTCCTCTCCCTGGTCACTCCAGCTGGTCCTCTCCCACAGCTGTGTACTTTCATTTGGTTGTCCATATATTAGTGAAACCATTTGGTTTCTGTCTTTTCCTTCTGACTTGTTTCTGCCAATATGATTTCTTCTAGGTACATCCATGTTACCAAAAAATCATCAAATTTTTCATTTTTAAGTGATGTGTAATATCCCATTGTGTGTATATATACCACATCTTTTTCATCCAGTCATCTTTCTTGGGGCATTTGGGTTGTTTCCAGGTCCTTGCAATTATAAATAGTGCTACTATAAACATCCGAGCACAGGTGTCCCTTTGTACCCACATTGAGGTCTCCTGTGAGTAGATTCCCAGAAGAGCGATTGCTGGGTCAAATGGTAGTTCCATTTTCATTAGTCCTCCACACTGCTTTCCATAGTGGCTAGACCAGTTTACATTCCCACCAACAGTGTAAAAGTGTTCCAAACAAAAAAGAAGTAGAGAACTTAAAAAACCAATCACAAGCAGCGAGGTTGAAGCAGTCATCAAAACTCTGCCTAAAAACAAAAAAGCCCAGGATCAAATGACTTCACAAATGAATTTTACCAGACATTCAAAAAGGTAATAATGCCTGCTCTACTAAAGCGTTTCCAAAAAATTGAGAAAGAAGAAAAACTGCCAAACACATTCTATGAAGCAAACATCACACTCATACCAAAACCAAATAAAGATAGCACGAAGAAAGAAAACTATAGACCATTTTCCCTAATGAACACAAGTGCAAAATTTTTAAATAAAATCTTGGCAAATTGAATCCAACGATGTATAAAAAGCATTATTCACCATGACTAAGTGGGATTTATCCCAGAGACACAGGATGGTTCAACATTCAAAAATCAATTAATATGATCCACCACATAAACAAGGAGCAAACCAAAAAACATATGGCCATATCAATAGATACAGAGAAAGCATTTGATAATGTTCAATACCCACTTATGATTAAAAGCTCTTGAAAATTTGGGGATAAAAGGAACATATCTCAACATAATAAAAGCCATCTATGACAAACCTACAGCAAACACCATCTTAAATGGAGAAAAACTAAAATCATTCCAAGTAAGATCTGGAACCAGGGAAGAACTCTCCCCACTACTTTTCAACATTGTACTGGAAGTTTTAGCAAGGGCAACAAGACAAGAGAAAGACATAAAAGGAGTACAAATAAGAAAAGAACTGAAGCTTTCATTATATGCAGACAATATGATTCTTTATGTAGAGAATCCAAAAATATCCACAGAAAAACCTCTTGAAACAATAAACCAGTTCAACAAAGTAGCCGGTTACAAAATCAATGCACAGAATACAGTAGCTTTCCTATAAACAAAAAGTCAAGCAGAAGAAGAATTTTTTTAAAAATCCCATTTACCATCACACCAAAAAAAAAAATAAAATACCTGGAGATAAACCTAACAAGACACGTGAAAGATCTTTATAAAGAAAACTTCAAAACGCTGCTAAAAGAGATAGAAGACATAAGGAAATGGAAAGACATTCCCTGCTCATGGATTGGAAGAATTAATATCATCAAAATGGCCATCCTATCAAAAGCAATCTACAGATTTAATGCAATCCCTATAAAGATTCCAATGATATTCTTCAAAGATATAAAAGAAAAATTACAGAAATTCATATGGAATAACAAAAGACTTTGAATATCAAAAAGGCTCCTGACAAGAAAAAGAGAAAATGGAGGAATTACTAGTCCAGACTTAAAGCTATACTAAAAAGCCATAGTAATTAAAACAGCTTGGTACTGGTATAAAAACAGAAAATCAGACCAAAGGAACAGAACTGAATTGCCTGAAATAAAGCCACACATGTATAGTCAACTAATCTTTGACAAAGGAGTGAAAAACTTACATTGGAACAAGGACAGCCTCTTCAATAAATGATGTTGGGAAAACTGGACCAAGACATGCAAAAAAATGAACCAAGATACCTCCTTCACACCATGTACAAAAAACAACTCAAAATGGATAAAAGACTTGTACATAAGAACTGAAACCATAAAATACATAGAGGAAAACCTGGGCAAAACCCTTCTTGAGTTACAATTCATAAATCCATTTCTGGACACATCTATAGATGGCAAAAAAATGAAGCAAAACATAAACAACTTGGACTACATCAAACTAAAAGCTCTGTACAGCAAGAGATGAAAGAAAAAAAAACAAAAAGAATCCCAACCGAGTGGGAAAAAAATTTTGCCCTCCATACAAGTGATAAGGGTCTGATAACAAAGATACACAAAGAACTCACACAACTTAACAAAAACAAAGCAAAAAATCCAGTTAAAAATAGGGAGAAGATCTAAAAAGACAGTTCTCCAAAGAGGAAGTCCAAATGGCCATCAGGCACATGAAAAACTGTTCAGCATCATTAACTGTAAGGAAAATGCAAATCAAAACCACAATGAAATACCACCTTACACCAATAAGAATGGCCCACATCCAAAAAACAGACAACAGCAAGTGCTGGCCTAGATGTGAAGAGAAATGAACACTTTTTTTTTAATCTGTAATAATAAAAATTAAAATGTTAAAAAAAACAGTTAAAGATAAAAAATGATATCTGAGATCAGTTCTCTTCCAATCCATTTCTCAAATTATAATAACATTATACCATATTCTTTCCATTCCCGTTACGATGATATTCAAAAAAAATTTTGGACCTTAACCCCACATGATATGACAATTACCTTTCTAACTTCATTTTGTTCTTTCTCTTGTAACCATAATGGTCTTTATTTCCTTGAAATTGCAAGATTGACTCTTTCCTCACACATTTCACTGTGTTTTTCCATGTCTTAGAATCTGTTTCCATGTACCTTCCCATCATCTGGTGTTATGCTGATGCTTCCACTGCTCCTTCAGTTGCCTTATGTATGATTCCCCCACCTTCAAGCTTCGTAAAAGTTTATAGAACATTCTCTACTAATATTTTCCAGAGCTTTACAGAATTGCAGTTAAACAACGTAATATAAAAAAGTTAGCCTGAAAAAATTATAATTTTATTTTGTAAACTAAATTTATTAGTCTCTCATACTTTAATAAATACATTCCATAGAAGATGAATCTTGTCTTTCTTATCTTTAAAATACTATCTTGCTTTTCAACCTGGACTTGATGCTTACTGCAGGGAGAATTTGAGAAGACTTGTGGACGAGGTCATATGTAGAAACCTGGAAATGATACATGGGAGAGATATGTGGGTGAGCAACACAATGTTGAGGATGTTCTTGGTCCTTGGTAGAGGCAATGGCCATTGTCTTGCTGCATCTATGTGTTGGAAGAGAAGAGCAGTATAGCTGTCATGGAGAACTGGGTATAGGCCAGAATTGTGGGGGTGAAGGTGAAATTGGGGGAAAACAAGCAAAATGGGGTATAACTTAACTTACAAAGGGAAGCAGCTGGCCCTTTAAAGCCAGTCACATGCCAGATTCTTCCCAGGCTGCGCATGCAGTAGCAAAACCACATAAACTTTAAGAGGGAAGCAAAAACAAATTTACTTATTAAAAGACAAATTGGACAAGAGTCACTGAGGGGTACAAGGGAAGCCCTTTGGTAATCTTAGCGCACAGTCCAGTCTCTAGTCGAAAGCTGCACAAGGCTGTTCATCCATATGCATCCACAAAATGGCAGCTGCCCCATCTTAAACCAGATGAAGGAGTTAAGGTGGCACCACCACTCCTTCTTCAAAGACACAGCTCCACTCACTGCAAGCCAGAAGAAGTCAAGATGGTGTTGTCGATCCTCCTCCAAAATCAGGAGATTTGAATTCAACAAGGAAAATCAGGATGGCATCATCAATTCTTCTCCAAAAGACACAGCTCCAGCATTCTTTCAGTTCCAACTCCAAAGCAGCCCAGCATCAGCAAAACTCACTTAACAGAGCAACATAAGCACTTCAGATGTCTCATGTTAAAAACAGCAACACAGCAAACTCTCTTCAGTTCTCCAAAAGAGGTCCAAGCTTCGCAGTTTTAAAATTAAATTTTCAAGTACCATGTTTCCAAGACAGCTCACACAGGTCACAAGTTTCTCCAACATGCTTCCCCTGGCTCCTCACCCGCCCAGACTGGAAATGGAAGCCCACAGCTTGGCTTCCTTCCCTGCCCTGCTGCCTCACATGGCAGCAGAAGCTCTGAAGCTTCCAGCCTCCCTGCTGCTCCTCTCTATACCTTCCTTCTCTGTCCTGTTCTCTGTTCTCCTCTGTTCTGTTTCTTTCCCTGTTTTTTTTTTTTCTCTATTTCCTCCCTAATCCTTTCATCTTTTCTTCTGGTGAGAAGGCTTAACTTTCCTTCTCCAAGTCTCCACCCTGCCATTCTATGTATCACAATCAGTACTGGGGCCACAGGCCTCTGACAAAAGAATTAAACAAAGACAGTGGAAAATGGAACAGACAGATTTATTGAAATACTCTGCTAAGGGGAGTAGCAGGCAAGACAGAAGGGTCTGCTGTGCAGAGTTAGTGTCCTAGGGCTCTATTTATACTTCAATATCAGGGTGACTATCCTTGGGTGGGTCCTGACATATGATTTGAATCTCCATAAAGTTTTTTTGTTTTGTTTTGTTTTGTTTTGTTTTGAGACTAGGTCTCATTAGTTTTGCCCATGGAACCACAGGCTCTCGTTGCCCGGGGTACCACAGACTCAAGCAATCCCCAGCCTCAGCTTCCCAGGTAGCTGGGATTACAGGCATGCGCCACCATGCCCAGCTAATTTTTGGAACTAGGTCTCACTACGGGCCCCAGGCGGGACTCAAACCATGATCCCTAGCCCCGGCCACTTCATAGGCTGAAGCTTACAGGCACGAGCCACCATGCTCGGCTGAATCTCCATCAAGTTTGATCAGATAAACAAATCAACCATTATGGTCCTTTTTCCATGGCAGTCCCATTCACTCCCCTTGTTCATTCAACCCCCTCAAAGTTGCCTGTTGTGCAAGGAATAGGGGTTAGCTTTCAAATTTAGTAATGATAGCACAACACAATCTTCAAGAACACAGGGCAGAACCTGAGGAAAGAGAGCAAGAGGATTATAAACATCTGGGAGGTAACCTCTGAATTTTGGCAGGCTCCTGAACTTGAACAAGCAATGGAATGTACAACAACCCATACCACCCTCTCCTTTCATGACCCCTCCCAAGATTCCACTGACTGAAAGGAAAATTTTTTTCTTCAGTTGCTTGATTACCCTTCTCTTCTCTACAAAGGTATAAAGGTATAAAGCTCTTTTGAGTTTATAGACTCCAAATCTTCTTTCTGAGGTACCTATTGATCTTATGCATTGAAAGTCTGCCCATTACAGTAAATCTTTCCAAATAAATAAAATAAAATAATCACAAATGTTTATATTGTTATATGCAACAGTATATGCAAGTAGTAAGCATGTGACTAATATTTTCACTATAATGAGGCATTGGGCAAACTGATAGCTTCTTGGATCAAAAAACACAAGAAAAGAAAAAAATAAAATAATAAAAGAGGCTCCAGAGATAAGGGTAGCAATTCCTAAAAGGACTAGTCAGAAACTCCCTGGACTAAGGGCAGTGAAGAACTGCCAAGACATTCCTGGATCAGTACCTGGGACAATAAAGAAAGCAGACTCTAAGATAAGAGCTTAGAATCAATCTGAGCATAAGGATATTGAGACTAAGTAAGTGAGATCAATGAGAATCAATCAATCACTGTGAGGCTGAAGGAGCTTTAAAAAAAAGTCAGGGAAGACAGGACAAGACAGGACACCATAGACAGGACACCATTTCCCAAGACAGGACACAATAAGGGCTCCTTCACCCCTCCCTGGTTCCATAGGTCTGGGAGTCTATTGTTTTTCTGTTTCTTTTTATCCTTAATAAACCTTTCCTCATCTAGTGCTCTAAATAAACCTATCTCTTTGCACTTGTTTGCCTGAGAGTCAACGAAGTTTCTGCTATAGCTTCCCACCCATGGTGGTTTAGTTCCTGGTACTCAGCAGTCTGGGATCTCTTCCTGGCTGGTTAGTTAGCCTGAAAACCTAAAATTACAGTAACAATGACTTACACCATTAGCCTAACAGCATCAGCATTCTTATAAATCTGAAAAATTGTTATCACAGTGCTTGCTGAATCACATGCCCAGATACTTGTGACATGTACACAACTAGTAGTCAACCAATTTTTTTTTTCTGGTCTGTGTATACACATGCCCATCAGTCCCACAGTATCATCTTGCAGAAAAGTCTCAACTTTGAGTCATTTCTTCTTTTAACACAACTATTCCCAATCCAAATCCTCTTTTCATTTCTGATTAGAATTTATATAAAACTATTGACTTACTTCCCCCCCCCCAGATTAATCAGGTAAGAGAAAAAGTCACCCTCAAAGATTAGAATGTGAACAATTTCCATGATGGATGCAAGAATCTGCTGCCTGGAGGTAAAACTAGTCCTTTCAAAGACTGATAGCCAAGGAACCAGATGAACAAGATTTAATATTGGTCATCCAGCCTTTTCATCCCTGTGGTGCATTTTTTAGAAAGTGAAGCTGGGACCCCAATAGGGCAGTGTTATTTGTTGGTAGAACTTAAGCATCACCATTACCTCTATCTTAAAGAAGTTTAGAATGACCTGAAGTCAGATAGAAGATTAAACTCTTTTCTTTTCTTTCTTTTTTTTTGCGATTAGGTCTTACTATGTTGCCCTGTGGAACCACAGACTCAAGATGCTTGGTTTCTTCTGTGTCTGAATCTTCACTTTGATTATCTAATTATCTTTAGTATTTAAATATCATAACACTTCATTTTCAGTCAACAATAACAAATCATCAAGTTGGTACTGCTTTGTAATTGATAAAATGAGCTTTAGAAATTTTAAATGACAAGTCTAGTTAACATTGTTTAATAAAAAAAAAAAAGACAAAGTGGTTCTAACCCTGACATCAAGCCTGCCATAGATAAATATTCTGTCGATTTGTTTTAAGCTAATTATCTGATAGTATTTTTTGAGTACATAGTAAATATACTGGCTAGCACAGACTTCTCTGGGAAATGGGGAGTAAAAGTTGCAAAGCATCAGGGAGAAGTAGTCTATTGGGACCCAGAATCAAGCACTCCTGAATGTGATGCTGCTCTCTACAGCCCAGAGCCCCACCTGGAAATAAATGACTCCCCTAAGGAAAGAAAATGCTCATCTATTGAGATAGCATAGAAGGGCATTTGGAAAGCACTTTGGTGGGGAACCAGAGGTCTACAACCAGTACTCTCCCTTGGAGGCTCACCTCAGAGATCTAAAATCAATCTCATTTGCCTAAATGTTCTTGCTCTTCCTCATTTTATTAAAAACAGAACATATATGCTTTATAGAGAACAGAAAGATAGAAAAAAAATATTTGTAATTACCACCAACCACATAAAACTACAAACAAAATTTCTCTTAATCCTTTGCAAATACATGTTTTGTTTTCCATGAAAATGTTTAATAATATGTGAATAGCAAAATGTGACTATTTAACAATGACATGTTAGTGTTTAATAAAGCTACAAAGTTTTGTAAATATTATTTGGTAAATATTTTATTTAAAATGCTATTTTAGAGTGCATTTACATCTTTGTAAGTTAGGCTATACTGAATTCTGTTGTTGAGTAATATCACCAAAACATTCAGAATTAAGTGAATTAAATTAGGAAAAATTATATCTTTACTATCTGTTTAACCTTTCACTTACAAACATGTTTTTGTGTCCACACGTTCAAGTTGTCTTCCATCAAAAAACTTAAAATCTTGTTTCATAATTTCTTATTAAAATGTTACAGAGGCAATATTTTTAATTTGATCAATCTGCTTCCTGGAGGTAAACAAGTCCTTTCAAAGTCTGAAAATCAAAGAGCAACATTGAAACATTTGATTAAATGAAAACATTATTTGATTAAAATATTTATTACGTTTTTCAAATTGTTGGTTTTCAAAATGTTGTGTTTGGCTTCTCAATTTTAAATTGTCTTTCTCATTAAGGTTGTGTTTTATGAGTCACAACTTATATTACTTGGAGATAGTGATAATATGGTTACATTCATTGGGTATCCAATCCATAAGCATTTTTGAAAATTTCTAATTTCTACAATGTTGATCTTGAGGATAATTTGGTTACCATAAAAGCATAAGCTTTCTTTATTGAGCTTTGATTTGCCAAGCAATGAGCCAACTATCTTACATACATTACCTCTAAACCCTGTAAGAGCACAACAGCCTGACTATATGACAGAAATTTAGCAAATGGCTAAATTAAGCTCAGAGAGGTTGGGATTTTTATAAGACCATAATCTGCTTGGACAAAGTTCACAGTCTTTCTAAAACTAACAAAAAAATCCATTATTTCAAGAAGCTTATGAATCAAAGAGAGAGTTATAGTCAGAGTAGTACAGAACATCTAGGTGGCATGATACAATTCCACACAAATATATTAAAAACAGTAAGACATCTGCTTTACTTTTGCTGGAGGGAGCAAAGGAGTAGAAAAATTGCCTCATGAGCAGGTAGCCCAAAACTGAGACAGTATCTGACCCATGATATCTGTCAAATAGCTTTATGAACAAATTATAATGATACACATTATCACTATCATATAAGCATGGGATAAATGGCAACTATTCCAAGTAAGAATATCAGAACAATGTATAGAGGCATAGATTTTCTTGTCTTAGGAAGCAATATGATTCAAGCAGCTAGAGCAAATGTCTTTTTGTGAGGAAGAAGAGAATAGTTAGAGGTAGTAAGATTTAAAATATGGATACAGTGATAATATTTTTTAATTTTTATTTAGATAATTTTATTAATATATACACATATATGTTTCCAGGATACAATGTTACCATTCAATATCTGTACATGATATATTATAATCTCCCCCAAAAGTCTAATTTATATATAACTGACCACCTTGAACTAACTTGCCCACACCCAACCTCCCTCCCACTCTGATAAACAGATTATGTCCCTTGAATCTAAAGATTTGTGTGTTTTTTCTGCTTTGTTTTCTTTATTTTTTTTTGCTTTATTTATCTACAATAAATGGGTGAAAATGTGGCATTAGTTTTTCAGTCCAATTTATCCATTTAGTATAATCCCCTTAAAGGTCCAACCACTGTCATAAATGGCAAGGTTTTATGTGCTCCATTGTTTGTGTGTGTGTGTATGTATATATATTATATATATATATATATATATGCTAAATTCTGACCAGTTTACTTTTCCAAAACCTGGTATCTTGAATCTTAATTATGCCCCACTTGTCATTAACCATTGCACTGTGAAATACTAATAGTAGGTAGTATCCAAACTTGATAGTCAATTGTGTGCAATTACTACAGTATTCTCGAATTCTTGACCTTTTGGACTCATCTTGCTTAAAACTTGGTTCTCAGTAGTATTTTGCAAAGTCTCCGACGAATCTCCTTGGTTTTGATGGAGTAAATGACAGGGTTGAGCATGGGAGGCACGAAGAGATACAGAAGGGACATCAACGTATGCATGTACTTGGGGGCGTGCCTCCCATAGCGAGCAGCCATGGACACCCCAACCATGGGCACATAGAAGATGAGCACAGCACACATATGTGACACACACGTGTTGAGTGTCTTTAATCGTTCCTCCTGAGAGGCAATAGCCAATACAGAGCGCAATATGAGCACATAAGAGAGGAGGATGAGTGCCGAATCCAGCCCAAAGGTAGAGATGACAATGAATAAACCAAAAATATTATTGACGGTGATGTCCCCACAGGGCAGGCGGATCAGATCTGGATGCAGGCAGTAGGCATGGGAGAGTATGTTGGGTTTGCAGAAAGGTAACCTCTTCAGAAGAAAAGGTAGTGGAAAAACCACACAGAAACTACGGATGATAACAGATATGCCCATGCAGACCACACGAGAATCCGTGAGAACCGTGGCGTATCGCAGTGGGTTACAGATGGCCACGTAGCGGTCAAAACTCATAGCCAGCAGGATCCCAGACTCCAAGAAGGAGAAGAAATGGATAAAGAACATTTGAGCCATGCAAGAATCAAAGCTGATATTCTTTAAGTGAAAGCAATATGTGACCAGCACTGTGGGCAGCGTAGAAAAAGACACGCCTAGGTCATTAACTGATAGTAGGGAGAGAAAATAGTACATAGGTTGATGTAAGCTCTGCTCCTCCTTGACAATGTAAAGGATAAGGGCGTTGCCCACAAGGGAGACAGTGTAGAGGGGTCCAAGGAGCAGAAACATCCAATGTTGGGAGGTCTCCAGCCCTGGGAGGCCTGTAAGGATGAAAGGTGGCATCCCTGAACTGTTTTGGAGGGCACCTCCCATACTGAGATTACTGCCGAGATTCAGGCCACTATCCTGTAAAGAACACACACATACACACAGTTTATCCAGAGCCTACACCTCACATTTTAAGACTCTTAACATACCATCCAACCACAGACATTAGATAGCATTAAGTTTGAACATGGAATGCCTCATCTTGTGTCTGTCACCAAGATTCTGGAATTGTGTGTTTTCTGTTTATCCAACTGACTAAACAGGTCATCCTGCCTTTCCTTACACCTGTGCCATTAGTATCATGCTCATTCTCACATTCACAAGATAAAATTTTTTTCGTTGATTAATATGTAGGCATCATTTTCTTTCAGACCTAAGACAACACTATTTCCTCTACTCTTTTGTCCTCTTCTTAAGCATTTCACATATTCGTTGAAACATAAGCTTCTCTTCTTTCATTTGTCTACTTACTTGACCTCCCTGCTTGCTTACTCCAATAGTCTCTCAGTTCTTCCAACCATTTACTCTGATAGTAGATGGATATCCAGATAACTGTCCATAGAGGTAGACATTTATCAAGAAGCACTACATTCCCTTTTTCCGTTCATCTTTTCATTGCTCCTTTCATTCAATTTATGTCATATTTTACCCCAAGTAATTGAATATGTGAAAATATTTTTAATAATATCATTTAGAACTGAATGCCATCTAACTCCTGAAAGTCACTGGAATCATAAGCATTTCTCTAGACTAAAGAATTGCTTCTCTATTTGAATAATAGTATCATTAGTTTTAAAAATAGGCAAAAAATCCAAATAGCATTTTGACTCTTTCCATCCTTTGGCTACTATCTAAGATCACATAAGTTTCAAAAAACATGCTGATCCAAAGTGTCTCATTTGAACTCTCAGTTCACTTTTATCATTTTCTCCCATAGGTGTTTGTACACTTCAGACACAAGATTGCCAGCTTTTACCATAATTGTCTCCTAATCAACCTCATACCTTTCTCCATTTCATGCTCTAATCTGGAGCATGACTAATAATTTAAAAAGGCAAATCTAGAAATCCCACTCTTCTGATAAGAATATTATCAAAAGATCATATCCAAACTCATTGACTAAGAATTAAATGTCCTCTGCATTCAGCACTAGATCAATGACCCTGCTCTTAATTCTCAAATTTATTTACTCATACTTCAGGTACTCTGTTTTGGATTATTTGCTGTTATTCAGGCATAAACTGTGATTCTTAAGCTCTCACATGTTTCCTTGAATGTGTGAATACACCCATTCAATCCACCTTCAAAGCCCTCAAATAGTAAAGCCCTGCACCTTGAATTCTTGGCTGATCATTGCAGCAGAGATAAGATCTCCACTCTTCTCATAAACACCACCATATCCCAGCTTGATGAAGCCTTCCTTCCCTCCTGATTCACCAGTTCCAAGAACTCAGACCTGATTCCTATCCATGGTTTCAGCTCACTAAGATGCTCATTTAAGGAGCAGGAGATGCACTGATGTGTCACTTATCTTTTCAAGGGTTGTAGTTCTCTTTGTTCTAAGATAGAGATGCTAAAAACCTTGCTCCTGAGGTTCTGATGAAACAGACATGACAGGAAAATTCTTTAAAACAAAGATATTTTGCTCTGAGTTCTCAAGGCTGCTTTACAGCCTCACCTTCAGCCATCCAACTGCCTTTGCACCTCCATCTACCTTTGGACATCTCTGTGCTTTCTCTTTGGATGAACTTCATATTTCCATTCATTTTCTTGGAATCCTCTATCTCCTCTACCTGAAAACTCCTCCTGAACATCTTGTTTGCTTCTGTTTCTAATATGTGGATACCCTGCTTTGGAGTTCACTAGTTCTAAGCTGTGTCTTGCCATGAGATTTCAAAAGCAGCTAGTGACTTTTTATATATCTGACTCCAAACAGGTTTTTCTAAGAAAAGTGTTTTTTCTATTCACACCAAGCATCCACATTCAAAGCATAACATAGTAAGATATCCCTGATAAGAGCAATATCTAAAGCAGATAGCATGACAGCATATAAAAGACTAAAAGCAAAAGGTAGAACATAAAGAATGAGGAAGGTGCTAGAGATAAAAGCATGCAGAAAACGAGACTCAATAAGGATAGTGCTTTCTCATTCCTACCATCATATATGGTACTCAGACCTCTAAATTATATTTTTAAAAAGTATGCCTTGGTCTTTAATCTACAGAGATAGGACTGACTTACATGAGAGAGCTCTGTGCACTGAAGATGCTGAGGAAGGAAGAGTGTCAGGATGGTCTGGTTGTTGCCCCCTGTTACCACTGTCAGTTCCCTGTTCAAGCAACATAAGACTTCATCCAGAAACTCCCTTGAGCTCTTATCAGCTCAGGAACACATGGACCTCTGGGAATATGGAATATTTATGTCTGATTTTGTATTTCAACACTAATACAAATATGCAGGTGTAGAAATGACCAGAACTAGAAGGAACCTACAGAAACACTGTATCGAGTCCCTCATTTTATAGCAGCTCATAAGAAACTAAAAGATACCTTATTTCTTGAAAGGTCAGGAAATCAACCAAACAGTTCTCAATGTGTTTGAGTGTATGCAAATATTATATCTATTATCCCTTTGTTATAGCTCTTTCCCTTTGCATTTTACATGTGAAAAGATACTCTTCTTTCATTTATTTTATGTTTTTAAAAATTATATATATATATATATTTCACATCTTTGTATTCCCCAGGGTTGACCTATCCTCTCCCTTCTCTGACCACTCCCACCCATCTGCCCACCCGCAGTTGTGAACTTTGGTTTGCTTGTTACCTTGTATTGACTTCCCCTCCTGGTCTTTTGATTGTTTTCCTATATCCCATGTATTAGTGAAACCATTTGGTTTCTGTCTTCTTCTTTCTGACTTGTTTCTGCTAATATGATTTCTTCCAGGCCCATCTATGTTATCTCAAATTCATCAAATTTGTCATTTTTAATTGATTAGTAATATTCCATTATGTATACATACCACATCTTTTTCATCCACTCATCTGTTTGGGGACATGTTTCCATGTCCTTATAATTATAAATTTTGCTGCAATAAGCATCCAAGTACAGGTGTCCCATTGTGTAAGCACTGAGGTCTCCTTAGGGTAGATCCCCAGAAGAGCAATTGCTAGGTCAAATGGTAGTTCTATTTTTATTCATTTGAGGGTCCTCCACACAGCTTTCCATAGTAGCTGAACCAGTTTACATTCCCACCAGCAGTGTAAGAGTGTTCCTTTCTCTCCACATCCACACCAGCACTTGTTGCTCACTTTTTTGATGTGGGCCATTCTTACTGGTGTAAGGTGGTATCTCATTGTGGTTTTGATTTGCATTTCCCTGATTGCTAGTGATGTTGAGCATTATTCCATATGCCTGTTGGCCATTTGTATTTCCTCTTTGGAGAAGTGTTTTTTTTAGTTCTTCTCCTCTTTTTTCATTTATGACAAGCTCCTTCATTCATTGTGAATAAATATATTTTTAGCCAGGGGAAGATACAGATGAATAAGTAACAACTTATTGACTAGTTTGAGAACTTCCTAAGGAAAGACAATAGCTAGAGGATACAATGATAAGAGACAGATTTTAGGACAGAACAATACGTGAAATTTGCAACATGCTAGTGCAATCAGTAAATGTCCAAGTATATATGTTGGGATCAGAACAGACTGACCCAGAAGGTGCTCAAGTAGCATGCTAATTATTTTAAATTGAGAGGAGTGGGGAGACAGAAGATCCAGATTCAATAATGATGACTTGCCTAATTATTTATCAGATTTTCTGAAAACAGAAAATGTTTCTGGTTGTCTGACAGGATTACAGTCTTATCCCAGGTCAGTACTTGCAAGTTCTGTGTTTGAGGCACACATAGATTAAACCCTACAAATTTCCTTTAAGTTTTCTCAGATTACAAGGTTATTATTCTGTTTCCCTCCTAAATTAATTTTTCCATCTTTAAAGATTGTATAAACTCTTAAATGATCAAATGAGAATTTCATAATTATATGCAGAGAGTTTCATAGACATATAATTAAAGTTTGCCCTTTTTTTTTTTCATGTGACTGTTGGCCATTTGCACTTCCTCTTTAGAGAAATGTCTTTTAAGATCTCCCCATTTTTAAACTATTTTTTTGCTTTGTTTTTGTTAAGTTGTGTAAGTTTTTTGTGTATCTTCAGACCCTTATCATTTGTATGGAGAGCAAAAAATTTTCCCCACTTGGCTGGGTTTGTTTTTGTTTTTTCTGTTGTCTCTTTTGCTGTAAAGAAGCTTTTTAGTTTGATGTAGTCCCAGCTGTTTATGTCTTCCTTGATTTTTTTTTGCCAGCTATCAATGTGTCCAGAAATGGATTTATGAATTGTAACTCATGAAGAATTTTGCCCAGGTTTTCCTCTATGTATTTTATGGTTTCAGGTCTTATGTCCAAGTCTTTTATGCATTTTGAGTTAGTTTCTGTACCTGGTATGAGAGAGGTATCTTGGTTCATTTTTTGGCATATCTTGGTTCAGTTTTCCCAACATCATTTATTGAAGAGGCTGTACTTGTTCCAATGTAAGTTTTTCTCTCCTTTCTCGAAGATTAGTTGACTATATGTGTGGCTTTATTTCAGGCAATTCAGTTCTGTTCCTTTGGTCTGATTTTCTGTTTTTATACCAGTACCAAGCTGTTTTAACTACTATGGCTTTGTAGTATAGCTTTAAGTCTGGACTAGTAATTCCTCCATTTTCTCTTTTTCTTGTCAGGAGGTTTTTTGATATTCAAGGTCTTTTGCTATTCCGTAGGAATTTCTGTAATTTTTCTTCTATATCTTTGAAGAATGTTGTTGGAATCTTTATAGGGATCGCATTAAATCTGTAGATTGCTTTTGATAGGATGGCCATTTTGATGATGTTAATTCTTCCAATCCATGAGCAGGGAATGTCTTTCCATTTCCTTACATCTTCTTTTATCTCTTTTAGCTGTGTTTTGAAGTTTTCCTTGTATAGTTCTTTTACGTGTTTTGTTAGGTTTATTCCCAAGTATTTAATTTTTTGGTGCAATGGTAAATGGGAATTTTTTTTTTTAATTTCATCTTCTTCTCTTTGGCTTTTTGCATATAGGAAAGCTACTGACTTCTGTGCATTGATTTTGTAACCAGCTACTTTACTGAACTGGCTTATTGTTTCAAGAAGTTTATCTGTAGGTTTCTTGAGGTTCGCTATATAAAGAATCATGTCATCTGCATATAGTGATAGCTTCAGTTCCTCTTTTCCTATTTGTATCCATTTTATATCTTGTTCTTGCTTTATTGACCTTGCAACTTCCAGCACAATGTTAAAAAGTAGTGAAGAGATAGAAGACATCCTTGCCTGGTTCCAGATCTTAATTGGAATGATTTTAGTTCCCATTTAGGATATTTGCTGTAGGCTTGTCATAGATGACTTTTATTATGTTGAGGTATGTTCCTTTAATCTCCAATTTATCAAGGGCTTGTATCATAAATGGATACTGAACTTTATCAAATGCTTTTTCTGCATCTATTGATATGATCATATGGTATCTGTGTTTCTCCTTGTTGATGTAGTGTATTATGTTAGTTGATTTCCAGATGTTGAACCATCCTTTTGCCCCTGGGATAAATCCCACTTGGTCATGGTGAATAATGCTTTTTATGCATCATTGGATTTGATTCAAGATTTTGTTTAAAATTTTTGTATGTGTTCATTAGGGAAATTGGTCTATAGTTTTCTTTCTTGGTGCTGTCCTTATTTGGTTTTGGTATAAGTGTGATGTTTGCTTCATATAATGTGTTTGGCAGTTTTCCCTCTTTCTCAATTTTTTGAAAAAGTTTTATTAGTACATGTATTATTTCATCTTTGAATGTCTGGTAGAATTTATTTGCGAAGCCGGCTGGTCCTGGGCTCTTGTTTTTAGGGGGAGTTTTGATAACTGCTTCAATTTTGCTGCTTGTGGTTGGTTTATTTAAGATCTCTATTTCTTCCTTGTTCGGTTTTGGGTAGTTGTAGTTTTCCAAGAATCTGTCCATCTCATCCAGGTTGTTGTATTTGTTTCCATATAACTGTTCATAGTAATCTCTGATTATCCTTTGAGTTTCTTTTGTATCTGTTGTAATTTCTCCTCTTCATTTGTGAACCTGTTTGAGTGTTCTCTCTTCTTTGTGAGCTTTGCAAGGGGTTTATCAATTTGATTTCCAGGTTATTTTTTCTTTTATTTTTATTATTTCTTGTCTTCTGTTGGGTTTTGGCTTTTTTTGTTGTTCTTTTTCCAATTTTTCAAGTTGGATGATTAGATTATTTCTTTGGTTAGTTTCTTGGTTTTTGATATGGGCCTGCATTGCTATGAACCTTCCACTTAGATATGCTTTTACTGAGTCCCAGACATTTTGGAACATTGTGTCTGTCATTTGTTTTGAAGTAGGTTTTGATTTCTTCTTTAATTCCTTCAATTATCTATTCTTCATTTAGTAGCATATTGTTCAGGCTCCATGTATTGGAGACTCTTCTTGGTTTCACTTCATTGCTAATTTCTAGTTTGATACCTTTATGATCTGAGAAAAAAAGTTGGCATAATTTTAATTTTTGTGTATTTATTCAAACTTGTTTTGTGTCCTAGCATGTGGTCAGTTTTAGAGAAGGATCCATGTGCATTTGAAAAACAGACTCCTGTAGATATCTATTAGGTTCATTTGGTCTACATCTACATTTAAGGCTTTTGTGTCCTTGTTTAGTTTCTGTTTTGTTGTTCTATCCTTTGTTGAGAGTGGGGTGTTAAAGTCTCCTACATATGTGTTTTCAACAATATTTGTTTTCAGTTCTGCTAGTAGTTGTCCTATGAATCTTGGTGCTCCCTCATTTGGTGAATATATTTTGATAATTGTTATATCTTTTTGGTGAGTTCAACCACAAACCATTAGATAGTGACCATCTTTATCTTTCGTCACTTTTTTTTATTTTGAAATTTGCTTTGTCCGCTATGAGAATGGCTACCCCTGCCTTTTTTTTTTTTTTTTGGGGGGGGGGGGCATTTGCTTGTAGGATTGTTTTCCATCGTTTTACCTTCAGTCTATGCTTGTCTTTAGGGATTAGATATGTTTCTTTGGCAGCGGAATATTGAGTTCTGTCTTTTGATTCTGTCCACAACTCTATGCCTTTTGATTGATGAATTTAAATCATTGATATTTAGAGTGATTATTGATGTTTGAGGTTCTAGTGTTGGGCTTCTGGTAGTCAATTTTTTTTGAAATTCTGATTTGACTTCTTGTTGTGTTCGTTTTATTTATTTTTCTGAGGGCTTTGGTCTTGAGGTTTCTTGCAAGATTTCTTGAAGTGGGGGTACGGTGGTAGCAAATTTCTGGAGACTTTGTCTAAGAAGGTTCTAATTTTTCCTTCATAAAAGAACAGCTTTGTAGGGTAGAGTATTCTTGGCTGGTGCTTTTTGCCTTGGAGTCTTTTGAAGATGTGGCTCCATTACCTCCTTGCCTGGAGTGTCTCTTCAGAGAAGTCTGAGATCAGCCTAATGGGTTTTCCTTTGTAGGTTATCTGTTTCTTCTCTCTAGTCATTCTCATTATTTTTTCTTTATATTGGGCTCTTGGAAGTTTTATAATTATGTGTCTTGCTGTGGTTTTTCTTTCATTAAAGTTGTTTGATGTCCTTTTTGCTTCCTGTATGTCTATTTTCATTTGTTCTTCAGATTTGGGAAATTCTCTTCCATTATTGTGTTTAAAAGTCTTTAATTTCATATGGCTTTCTCTTCTCCTTCTGGGATTCCAATTACTCTTATATTTCCTTTCTTTAATGTATCTGATAGATCTCTAATTTTTTCTGCTGTCTTCTTACTTTGTGTTTCTCTCTTTTTCTTTCTTCATTCTCTCTATTTCTGTATCCTCCAATGTGCTGATTCATTCTTCAATTTCTTCTAGCTCACTTTCATGGCTTTTCCCTGAATTTTTGAGCTTTTCTATCATTCCACTAATAAACTGTATCTCCTGTTTCTTATTTAGTGTTTCAATCTCACTCTTTTGTTTGACAATGATATTGTTCATTTTGCTGCATTCTTTTCTATATTTTTCTACTTCTACTCTTAGCTTGTTGAGTGCTTTTATCATGTTGCCCCTGAATTCTTTATCTGACATGTTGGGCATTTCTTTGATGTCATCTTTGTTGGTTTCTGGAGATTGTTTATCCTTTGGTGATGAATTATTTCCTTTTGGACTTATTTGAGTATTTGTAGTTTTCTTCCTTCCTGTGTTTTCTCTTCAGACTTGCTCTACATATTGAGCAACAGCTGCTCTGGTATTGGTCGGCATGTTGACATTTACCAGGAGGTGGTTAATTCTGCCTTTGTGTCTGGGTTATTTCTTGTTTCTGTTGGGTGTTTGGGGGGGGTCTTTTCTTTGCCTGCACTGGTGCAGTAAAGTAGTGCTGGCACTCCTGGGCCATGGGTCTGCCCTGCTAGCTTAGAAGCTCTCTGAGAAGTTGCTTTCTATGAGCTGCTGAGCTTCTAAACCAAAGTCCTTGTAGTAGCTGCTAAACAGCCAGAGTTCTTTTAGTATGCAAACACAAATTCCAGGCCCCTACCTGCAATCCTGTTGCCAGGGAGACAGGGGCTGGGTGCAGACAGCACCCCAGCTGGCTCCAGTGCTCCTGAGTCTTGGGTCTGCCCTGCTGTCTTAGAAGCTCTCTGAGAAGTTGCTCTCTATCTCTTCTTACTTTCTTTCCATTGTTGATTTCAGTTTGATGCCTTTACGATCAGAGGAAAAAGTTGGTACTGTTTTAATCTTTGTATATTTGTTAATGTTTGCCTTATATCCTAATATGTAGTCAATTTTGAGAATGATCCATGTGCATTTGAGAAAAAGGTATATTTCTTTCTTTGGGGGTGCAGTGTCCTGTAGATATCTATTAGGTCCATATGGTCTAGATCTTCATTTAGAGCTTTTGTGTCTTGTTTAGTTTTTGTCTTGTTGATCTGTCCTTTGGTGAGAGTGGTGTGTTGAAATCACCTAGCACATAAACATTTTCACCGATGTCTGTTTTCAATGCTGTTAGTAGTTATTTCATGATTTTTGGTGCTGAACATCACTAGCAATTAGGGAAATGCAAATCAAAACCACAATGAGACACCACCTTACACCAGTAAGAATGACCCCTATCCAAAAAACAGGCAACAACAAGTGCTGGTGTGGATGTGGAGAGAAAAGAACACTTTTACACTGCTGATGGGAATGTAAACTGGTCCATCCACTATGGAAAGCAGTGTGGAGAGCCTTCAAACAAATGAAAATGGAACTACCATATGACCCAGCAACTGTTCTTCTGGGAATCTACCCACAGGAGACCTCAATGCTTGTACAATAGGACACCTGAGCATGGATGTTTACTGCAGCACTATTTATAATTGCAAGGACCTGAAAACAACCCAAATGCCCCAAGAGATATGACTGGATGAAAAAAGATGTGGTATATATAAACGATGGAATATTACACATCAATTAAAAATGACAAATTTGACGATTTTATGGTAACATGGATGTACCTAGAAGAAATCATATTGGCAGAAACAAGTCAAAAGGAAAGAGACAGAAACCAAATAAAATTATTTCAGTAATAAATGGACAACCAAGCAAAAGTACACAACTGGAGGGGGGGACCAGCTGGAACAGCAGGGAGGGGAGGTGGTAGGTGACTCCCAGGGGTTACAATGAATTGAAATATATATATATATATATACTTAGATGAGTACAGGAAAATTTGATTCACCCCCAACACATATTATAGCTCCTGATTCTCAAGAATAAGAAAATATTCAGGAAAACAAAATGTCCCCCACAAAAGACATACATATCTAGAATCTATGATGTTTTGAAGTGCTAACTGAAAGTCGTATCAATCATAGTTACACATATATATTTTAGGTAATCCAAGTGAGGATTCAAAATCTGAAAAAAAGTGTGGCAGATATAAATCTGTGAAAGATGTTTCAAAAAACAAAATTATAAATTTAGTTTATATGGGTAGCAACAATGAGTCATTAACATTGAGGTTGCAATTTATGACTTTTACTTTTAAATTGTGTCCAGACCTAAAATTATAGTAACACTAAAGGAAGCCAATACAGGATTTAATACAGTCCTTTCAAAATAATGTATTTCAGAGATGTAGAGATTGGGTACCTATTTTCTTTATCTGACTTCTTAGTCAAGTGGTAATGAAGAGACTGATTTGTCTTCAGGCAGCAGATTCTATTCATCCATAGACCACAGGATGGAGTCAGCCCAGCTTTAAGTGTATGAAGTTGGCTTTGCTCTCTTGCCTGATAGATCTTGGGTGATGGATGGGGTTCAGTAGAGTGGGGGATGTGGTCCCCAGAAATCTTTGTAATGTGTCCACAATGACAACAGAGACTTTGAAAATATCGCTAAGATTATCTACCTTAAGTATTGTTTTATTGTTTAGTATTAGCCAGGTGAACCTAATCAATTCCCATGAGTCACTTTTTGTGTTCCTTTGAGCACAAAACATTTAGACTCAAAGTATGAGAGGCACAACTCAGTGGAAGCAGACAAATGAAAAAAATGTAAGGAATGTGGACAACAATTAGAAGCAAATGCAGAGCCATAGGTTAATAGCTAGCAAGGGAATGAAACCTTCAGTCTTTAAGCCACACACACAAAAAATCATATCTCTCTGTGTTCTTCTAGGCTGATAATCAAACATCAGACAGAGCAATATGAGAAAAAGTGAGAGACACCTCTTACATATACGGGAGAGCCCCATGACTGAACAATTGACCCATGTGGCTTCAAATGCCATCTGAAGTAGTTTAGCTCTTACTAGGAAGGTTGGGAGTCAGGGAAAGGTTGTCAGGAAAAGGAAGTCAGTCATGGTTTTCACTGAGGAAACAAAGGTGTTGCTGCTTTCTGGAAAGAATGAGTTAAGTGGAACAGGTCTTCCTGGAATAGCCCCTTACAGAGAGCAGCTAGAGTTCTCAGATTCCTTCCTATGAATGCATTTCTTGCCAAAGACATGTTTGGGGGAAGCATATTTTTGTTTCCCTATAAGTACTACATTTATAAAGAATTGTGTCCAATCCTTGAATGAGTTTTAGGCAGATAATTTTTTACTTAACAAAAAAAATCTATTTTTAGTCAATAAAACACCTCTGTCTGCAGGTTAAACAGACAGGATTTGAGATTGTTATGGGACAGCAAAGCCCACACTCCATTGACCAGAGGTTGGAGACCAGCTTAAACATTGCAGGTCATGCTGTATGGTCATTCTGGTGATATCTCTGTAGGGTGAGTTGGTCAGGCTTCCTTCTTTAGACTACATAACCAGAACCCTTCCCCATGATTGCACAGACCAGTGGATGTCAGCATATGTGAGTGGACAAACAGGGGCTTGGGAAGAAAGGATAAAAGGGAAATTTCACCCCAGGAAGGGAGCACAAGCACAAGAGAGAGCCATAAAGAATAAGTCAGAGAGAAAGCCCAGGGGAAAAGGTGAATATTTCTGGAGAGTTGAGGGCCTCATCTGCCTCTCAGTACCTCCTGCCTTGTCTGGTTTCTCTACCAGCTAGAACAAATATAAAGTAACCAACACTCATTTCCATTTTCAGGGCAAGTATTATGAATCAGGCTCACTAATCTACATAGGTTCTTTATTTTATTTGTTTCAGCAGTATACAAACAGACCAGGCAAGGTAGGGCAGGGTAAGGAGCAGGGCGTGGGGAGCTAGGAGGCAGGCAAGCCTCCCAGAATTCTCACTCTTTCTCTGGGCTCTCCTCTCTCTCTCTCTCTTTCTCTTTCTCTCTTTCTCTCACACACACACATACATACACACATATGCACACACACAAACACATACTCTCTCTCTTATGCTCTCTCATGCTAATGCTTACCTGTATACTCTCCTCATTCCCTCTGCATCCCATTATTCCCTCTCTGAAGCCCAGGTATACACTCACAAATGTACACATACACTGGGCCACAGAATCATGGGGGAGACCCAGTACCCTAGGTGCTGGTTACAGCCTAATGGAGGAAAAAACCTGACTAAATTTACTTTCCTTATAACCAATATAAAAACCTCTGCATATTGGTGATCTATACCTATGCACTATAACTGATCACAGATAGGCTGTTCTTCCTACAATCTCTAAAACTGATTAAAATCTCCATCTTTTTAGAAAAGGACAGTTTCAGTTTTTAAATAATCTAAGTCAAAAGTTTAGAAAACAAGCAAGAAATATAAGCTTGAAACATCACAGCCAGGCAGTTAAAAATTTGGGACCAGTTCAATTCATAGAATCTCCCTACTTAGCTAAGACAGGTTCTCTCAGTTCCTAACTCAGTTATGACAGTGTTCCTGCTTTTCATATCCTTTTCATACCCAGCTACTTTAATAAAGAGAAGAGCTCCTAAGCTGAATTTTCTAAAGTGAAGTCAACCGTAACTGTAGAGTGAGTTGGTGAGGCTTTTTCTTTCATTAGTCTCAAAGCCCAACACCTGTGTTTTTGTGCCCTCCCCAGGATTGTATCCCTGGGCACAGTGTGGGTGTCTGCATGTGTGAGTGGGCACACATGGGCCTAGCTTCCTAGGATAAAAAAGTGGTGTCACCCCAGGGTGGGAAATCACAGGGAATGAAGCTTGGCAAAGAGAATATGTGAAGAAATATCAGAGAGAAGGAGACCAAAGAAAGAATGTGAAGATTTCTGGGGAGCTGGGGCACTCATCTGTCTCCCAGCTCCACAGGTCCTGGTCCTGCCCTGCCTGGTATGTCTGTGTAACTGCTAGAACCAATAAAAAAAATCTACCCAGATTTTATATGCTTGCATCACAAATGACTTCACATATAGAATGGTTATATGACAATAACTGAGGGTGAATCTAGTCCCATTCCAAAATATATAAGCCAATTGGAAGAAAAATAAGAACACTAACTCAAAAGGATATCTGTGTTCAGACTTTTATTGCAGCCATCTTTACAATAGTCAGGATATGGAAACAACCCAAGTGCCCAAAAACAGATGAATGGATCAAAAATTTGTGGCATATGTACACAATGAAATATTACTCAGCTATTAAAAATGATAAATCTGAGTCATATATGATAACATGGATGGACCTAGAACAAATCATGCTATCAGAGATAAGCCAGCAAGAAAAAGAGAAATACCAGATGATCTCACCTATAAGCTGGACACAGGAAAATCAAACAGACAAGTAAAAAAAAAAAAAATTAAAACTGTCAACAGAACTGAACCATGTAGAAAGGGGGAGTGAAGTTTGGGGGAGAGCGAGGTTTGTGAGAATAAATTATTGTTCACAGGGGAAAGGATAGTGGGAAAACCCTGGGGAATATAATGACTTAAAATATATGTGTGTAATCAAATAAAAAATTAAAATTTATTTTAAAAAAGAAAAACAAGAGACTACATCTTTTTAAGAATTCTATTTAAAAAATAAGGTCTTTTTAAAATAACTGGTGATAAAGGATTTTAACCAGATCACAATAGTGATGACTGGTTTGGGGACATAGTGGCATTGTACTAATATCCATGGATATTTGTAATTTTGATTCATACCATTTGCTATGGGCAGATTGTGTCCTACTCAAAATTCATATGTTGAAGCCAAAACCTCTGGTTCTTGAGAACAATAATTTTAAGCTGCAGTGATGTTAAATTAGTTTGTGAATGTAAACCCTGATCAAATAGTACTTTTAAGGTCCTCCTAATAAGAGACACCTGAGAAGAAACACCTGAGAATCTCTTGTCCTGAGACCTATATGACAGCAGGTTGCACATGTAAATTCCATATATAGTAAATAATAAATGCTTTTCAATCTCCTGATGGTTGTTGCTGAAGGGCCTCTAGTAATCACAGTAGAATCAATAGGACTGGTTCCAGTCACAACCCTGATTATCAGTAGATTGAGACCAAGACACAGGAGCTTCGATAGAAGGAATCGAAGGAGCAAACTCTTAATGGATGGCTGATGTCAAGTTAAATGAGAGTAACTTCCTGGAGTACCAATGTCATTCATTCCCTGTTTTGAGAACATAGCACCCATACTCAGAAAACCCAGTCTTTCACTATGTCAACACTCTGCTGTCATTGCCATGAAATTCTTGATAATTTTAATTTTGAGTTTCTGTTTGTGAGTGAAGTCTGATGGTGCAATATTGTTCACCTATGTCCACCACCATTACTTGCTGCCCCATTCATGTAAGTCTTATGCCATACCGCTTGAGCACAGAATTCTGGTGACCGCAAATGAGTGGTAGTTCAAGGACACACACAGAAATAAAAAGAAGAGCAAATGATGAAGAAACAAGAGCGAACAGAGAAAGTAGGAGATGGGAAGGGTGTGGGTGTAGGAAACATAAAACATACTAGATATTTATTTTCCACTTTGCTCAGTCATGAAGGAGCACTAAACCTCCTTATTTCTTTCTTGTTTTATTATCATCCTTTCCCTTTCTCTCAAACTGTGCATCACATTATCAACTCCCTATAGGAGACCACTTCAGTTCTCACACTTGGGCATCCTAGAGAGAATCTATAAATAACAGTGTTTACCAGAGGAAGCTAAACACAGGGTTAATCTGAAGACTCAGTGAACCCAGAAAATAGAGATCAGATAAAAGACCTGACATTCCAAGCCAAATTACACAACCAGACTCCTCTTCTCCCTCACACCACAGCCAACTGGTCTTTCAGGGAAAAACAACTTTTCCCTCCTAAATAATTGCATTCAGACACGTACCTCCAGCATTACCTACAACTCAACCACACACTGTGACTCTCACAAGCCCACCTCTCATTGAGCTGCAACCTTAGAATAGCCCTCCTGTGAATCCGTGCCTTTAACACAAATATGTATTTGAAGTTAGTGTCACCAGCAACTGGTCCTGTAAAATAATGCAGCTAAATGATTGAAGTCTAGATTAGAGAAAGGTCCACAAAAGTCAAGAGCCTGGGGCAGTTTTTAGAGGACTAGGTTTGCACTGCAGCTCAACATCCTTCTTCCAGTTTTTTTGGGGGGTGGGGAGAAGGAGGAATTCACTTTGCTCAAAGATAGTCTTCATGTTCATCATACCATAGATGGTCAGTATAGCATCTATCTTAAAATGACAATTATCTTCTTTAGGGGCCAAGAATAGGTAGGGAAGATAAAAAAAAAGTGAAGGTGGGAGTGATTCCAACTCACTGTGCTCACATCCAAGCTTTTCTCCCCGGTGTCAAGGAGAAATAAAATGAAATATAATTAAATGATATTAAACACAATATCTTGATTAAAAGAGATAAAAACCCAGATATCGATCATATTGATGGCTATTTAGGTGTGGTAAAAACACGTGTCTCTGAATTCAGTCCATGAAATCTAATTACAGTTCTGCAATTAAGATATTCTGTTTTCTGGATACATAAGTCATCTCTCTGGAATTTGTCTTCTCATTGATTTGTGAGAAAAAAATGATAATTTTATTTATAATTAAATTTAGAAATCATAGAAAACATAATTATATAGATATATAATTATATGTGATATATAAAACAACATAAATATGTTTAATGTAATGTGTATTATATAAATAGTCTCACCTATAGACAGGGTATAGGAATAACAAACAAAAGGCAGGAAAAAGTCAAAATAAACTGATAGCAGAGCTGGGGCAAGCAGTGAGGGAAGAGGAGGGGGAGGAAGAAATCTGGAAAGAGAGATACACAAGAAGATCAAAATGAAGGTTCAAAGGTAATAGGGTAGAAGGAGAATTCCAGGGAATGCAATGTTTTATATGTATGTATATATATATACACATATAAAAATACATATATGTACATATACATATACATAAATATAAGAACCCCAGGGAATGCAATGATGTTTTATATATATATATTCATACATAACCATAAATATGTAAATAAAATAATTTTAAAATTAATGTGTATCATATAATATATGGCTATCTATTGCATAATTATTATATATTATAAATTATATAGTTATTTGTTTTATACTATATTTATTATATAGTATACAATATCATTTATATCTAATAGATTATAAAAATATATATAAATATACATTATTTCAGGAATATATGAGGAGATAAGGACTTTTAAAACAATGGAGCATTTGGGGCTGTAAATTTTTAATCACATAAATACAACTTTTTGCTCAGTCACAAAATCTTGTGACCTTAGAAGATCAGGTGATGCCATTCCCAAGTTAGATATGAAACAAAGACACAGAAACATTGGCTATTTTTCCAAAACCACGTGATCAACAGAGTAAAGAGAAGATGACCACAAAATCACTGACCTTCACAAACACTGAGAAGAAATTTATTAAAATAAAATACCATTTTGTTACAGAATCAGGACTGAAATTCAAGTTTCTAGGAATCCTTAGCAGGTTTCCTTTAGGTACATGGTATGTTTCTTCGGAAAGATATGTATGAATACTAACTTGTCTTCTGCAGTGAAAACAGATCTATTTTCTGCCATGTCTTGTCGTTAGCAAGCTAGGACACTATTTTCTCCCTAAATATGCTTCTATCAGCCCTTGGTATTCTGATCTGGCCTTGCCACCAATTAGTACAGCAGTGGGTATGCAGAATCTTAAGTTTGCTGCCAGAGTTAAGTGTTTTCTCCTTAGCTACCAAGTGATATCTCTTGATTTCTCCACTGAACCCACATGTGTGCTCAAATCATATTCAAGTCGCTAAGCGTCTATGTTGGCATTTTAGGTAACATATAAAAGATGCAATTTAGTATATATAAGAGCAGATACATTACAAATGCAGGAAACAAGGTGAATATTACTATATCATATGTCCAAAACTCAATGATAAGTTACAGAAAGTCATCAAAATTGTGAGATTAGTTAAAATGTCTAAGTAACATATACAAATGTCAGTGTGGAGTAGTCAATTGAAAAAGACATTGGTCTCAACCAGAGGGATTTTGAAGAAGCAAGTGAAGAAAGAATAGAAAGTAAAAGATGACTAAGGAACAGAAGACAGGGAAGGTTTCTTCCAGGCTGAGAAAATTACATGGAAGTTTAAAAAAAGGAAAAGGGACAAATGAAAAAGAAAACCTATAGGCAAGGCAAAAGTGCTGGGGTAAGCAGTAACACTAGATACGAGACCACTAAAGGTTAATTACTGGAGTGTCGGATGTGTGGGAGATAAGTATTGAAGGATCTGACTGGAAGAATGCTTGAGACACAGCTCTCAAATCATGACTGCTGAATATAAAATATTACCAAAATACAAAACAAAGACGATCATGTGGTATTTTTGAGAGTATTAATAACAATTATTTTTCTCAGGCTAAAAAATTCTCTGAAAGGTTATCATGTCATATAGATGATGTAAATACCTCTGCTCTGACATTACAGAGGAGGCATGGCAACGGCCATGGACAGAGCTCTTGGTTTGCCAAGCAGAATGGCAGCTCCCATCATCAGTGATAGCAGTTCCCCATCCATGTTTACTCACTGGGATCCCAGGGCTGGAATGGGCTTACATCTGGATTGCCATTCTTTTTTGTGCCATGTATCTATTAGCCTTGTCTGGGAATGCTGCCCTCATCCTCGTGATTGCCTTGGACAATGCCCTCCATGCACCTATGTACCTGTTCCTTTGCCTCCTCTCACTCTCTGACCTGGCTCTCAGCTCCACCACAGTACCAAAAATGCTGGCCATTTTGTAGTTCCATGCTGGTGAGATTTCCTTTGAGGGATGCCTGGCGCAGATGTTTTTTGTCCATTCTATCTATGCTCTGGAGTCTTCTGTTCTCCTGGCCATGGCCTTTGATCGGTATGTAGCTATCTGCAACCCGCTGAGATATACAACCATTCTCAACCATACAGTCATAGGCAGAATTGGCCTCATTAGGGTAATCCGTAGTGTGGCTACTGTCAGCCCCTTCATTTTCTTGTTGAAACGACTGACTTATTGTGGTCACCATATTATGACACACACTTACTGTGAACACATGGGTGTTGCTCGACTGGCCTGTGTCAACATCACTGTAAATATTATCTATGACTGACTGTGGCCCTGCTGGCCATGGGTCTGGATTCTGTCCTCATCGCTGTCTCTTATGGTTTTATCCTGTGTGCTGTCTTTTGTCTTCCATCGCGTGATGCCCAGAGAAAAGCCCTGAGTACCTGTGGCTCACACTTCGTGGTCATCATGGTCTTCTACATCCCTGCGTTCTTCTCCTTCCTCACCCATCATTTTGGCCAGAAAAGTATCCCCAAGAACGTGCACATCTTTCTGGCTAATCTCTATGTGCTGGTACCTCCTGTGCTCAACCCCATCATCTATGGGGTGAAGACCAAGGAGATTCAAAGTTGACTTCTAAAACTGCTTCATTTGGGGAAAATTTCAGTATGAATTCTGAACAGAAGAGAAATAGGAGACAAATATACTGATATGGTAGCTGTCTCAATGCATTCACCTCCAATATGAGAGGAATACTGCATGGAAGGAAACACTAGTCAGACAAGGAAAACATCAGATGATATCAGTGACATCAATATTTACACTGAACAAGCTGGAAAGCTGAGGCTTTGAGCAACTTTCCCAGAAAGATAACAATGCTGTCCCTTTGGGGGAAAAGTTTCAATTAACAGTAACCGTTCCATGGGTAGTTCCATCAACAATGATGTTACCACTCAACAAAACTCCAAATACTTTTACTGATTCCAAAAAATGTCTCTCTGACTTACTGAAGATCAAGTTGTTCTGTTCTTCAAGGAGCTGGGGTTTTGTGTTGGGAGTAGTTCTCTGTGAGTCCAAGTGAAAAAGAAAGAGAATATTTGTAGTAAATTTATCTTAATTCCAAGACTTTGAGTAGTCAATAGCCAAGGTCTAGAACAAGAATGCACAGTTTGAAATCCGGTTCTTCCAGTTTCTAGTTTTGTGACCTTGAGGAAGTTGCTCAGTCTTTCTATACCTTGGTCTGGCTAAAGGTAATTTGAAAGATGACTGATATAAAAGTGCTAAGTTGTAGTATGGGGTAAATAAGTGAATGAATGCAAAATCTATATGATGTATGCCTTTCAAATTATTATTAACCAAGTTATATCTGTTTTAAGAATGTTTTATATAACATCATAGGGTTATAATGATAACTTTATTATATAATAATGTTAAAAAAATTTAGTTGATGCTTGGGATGAAAATAGTTCCTATTAAAACTGCATTTTCTTCCATTTTGACTCTGCAATCTTGTTTTGTTATCCCTTTCTTGTTCATCATAAAATACTCTACTATTATTTCAATGAAGATATTTTAAGTTGAGATAACATATGACCCTCTCCCCATCATGAATCACTACCATAATGCAGTCCCCCCAAAAAAGTCATCCATAGTTCTCCTCCATAGCCCATCTTGTTTCTTAAAGAGTCAGGGTTGTTTGCTCAGAATCCAAGTATCTTTTTAATATCCAGATTTCATCCCTTTGAAATAAATTTCTGGTGCTTCCAAGAGGTGACCCAGTAAGGTCTTGGAGACAAATCTAACCCCTTCTACTGCAGCCTAACTCAGAGTTAGGGCTTTTTTTTTTCCATATAAATCTGTGGGTCTGAGGCATTTAAAGTTTTCACTTTCAGTGATTACATGATTCATGATAACCTTTAAGCTTTTGTTATTAGTATATAGTCCACAAAACATGGACTTCACAATTAAGGTGTATGGGTGAGCTTTTGCTAGCTTATCCACCAAGTTGTGCAATCATAGATAGATAAATTAGTAAATTCCTGGACATTTCCTCACTCTAAAAAGAGAAGCCACTATCACCAGAAGTTGCATGCCATTCTCACTCATGCTACCCCTGGCAACAGTTAATCTATTTTCTTCATTTTGTACTTTCTTATTCTGAAAATTTCATATTAATGTAACAAAAATGGTAGTTTATGTGTGATTTCCTTCACTTCCCATCATGTTTTCAAGTTACATTTTATGTAGTTACCTAATTTCTGATACACTATTCCATTGTGTGTGTCTGCATACCACATATTGCTTGTGGATATTGAAATGAATGGCATAAATGGGTATACACTGAGGGGAGAATTTGTGAATATTCTTTATCTGCACTTCTATTTTCTCTGGCATATAGGAAATGTGGTGTTGTAGTTTTAATGAATCAAGAAAAAAAGAAGATAATACTCAGCAAATTCATTTTAGATGGAAAAGAGAATGCCAAGGACAAATTCCTGGCATTGCTAATTATGTTAAGTGTGAAAGAAAATTAGAGAAGATGGAAAGCTTAGAAATATCCACTAGATAACATTTCAAGGGCCTCAGCTCACCGTCCTGAATGTGGTTTTCATCAATCTGCAGAGAAAATCCAAAAGGAAGGAAGGATGCATTGGTTTAAAATGAATGGAATCTGAAGAATCAGAGGTAGAGTATAAAGAAACATTTCTAAAACAGAAATGTGCAGAAGGAAGGTCGCCATTGAGAAAAGTCAGGATAACATACCATTAAAATCAAGTCCTCTTCCTCTTTACCTGTTATCCTCAAATTGACATCACACATGAGATTCAAGCAATCTTTCAAATGTAGAATAGGCTTGCCAGTAACACAGGGGCTTTCAAGTTTGTACATGATTTGAATAGTAGAAATTGCCAAAATAAGTGACTCCCCCTTCCCTTCCTTTTCTTCCATGTCCATGGAGTGGTGCATTGTAGGCAACACCTGGAAGAACCTGGAGTTGTGGCGTTCCCATAGGTCTCTCAATGGCCTCTTGGGCATCTCCACCTGTGGGCATCAGGTTCTCATCATGATCAGCAAAACCCATGGCTTTAAGATGCTCCAGTTCTTGTTGGCAGCTGCCTTCAGTGAGGGGGTTGAGGATGGTGCAGACTGGGTAGACTGAGAGCAGGCACTGGCCAGTGCATAAAGGAGCTGAAGGAAGGCCAAGGTAGCTGAAAGAGCATCACGTCTATTATCCTGTCCTCTGCCTCTACTTTCAGGGACTCCTCTAACCCTATTTGGTCTACCTGTGCCCTGTAAGTAAGATTCCAACCCAGGTACCTCCTTCAATAGTATCTGCAGACCCTTTTCTATCTGTATCAGCGCCTGCAGTGCTCGTGGGTTGGTGAGGATGGGAAGCAGTGGCATGTGATGTCGCAGGGGGCTGCCAGCAGTCAGGTGGTGCAGATGGGCTGGGTTCTGCTGCAGGACATGCAAGGCTCTACACAAGGCATGGGGTGAGGGTCTCAGCTGACTTGTTACAGTATTCTTCCCAATAGGCTGCTGGCTCTCCTGGGCAGAAGAATCCGGATCTAATTCTGACATGCCATTCCTGAGGCCTGAAGTGGCCTGCCTGGAGGCCATCCCCCAGGTGGTCACTAAACCTGAAGTGACTTCTTATCTGATACTTTGTGCCACTGGCCTGGATGGTCAGAGGCTGCAGGAAAAGTGGAAGTGGCGTCAGTCCTATGTGAGCACTGGCCTCTCCCCTGCAGGACTCTGAACCTGGACTGTGGCCTTTGGTGGCAACCAGTGGGGTCAGATTGGATAGCATGAGGTGCTGGATATCCGCTCAGATGGTAGGCCTGGCACTTTCACCACCTGGCACTGTGTTCAGGGTGTCCAACCTCTCCTTGTTGGCCTGCAGAAGATCCTGTTGGTGGCTTGGATTCTGCAAGGTTTCCAGAGCCTTCAGAGTAGGTTCTGTTTTCTGTACAGGTCTTGATGATTCAGGAACCTGACTGACATTGACTGGTTTTTCACTTGCCAAGCCTTACAGTAGATGGTCTTCTAGGTATTGCACTACTGACTCAGGTGCAGACACCAGTAGTTGAACCAACTGGTTGAGGAAATCAGTCAGATCAATGAAGCAGTGGACCAGCAGGCCCAAGCTGGCTAGTGCTGCAGCACTGTGTGAGGTGGAGGTTTCTGCATGGTGGGTGCCTAGGTCTGCATGGCCTTACAGATTTCCAGGAGTGAGCAGTGCTCCTTTCAGATGGGTCCTCACCACCAAGAGGACTGTAGTGCCATCAAGGATACCATGCTGGCTCCGTATGTCTTGATCTCAAAGGATCTTTCCAGTGAAGATGAGCACTAGTCGGTCAGTCTTACAGTGAAGGCATTTGGAGATCTGTTTCTTAAAGAAGCAGACGCTACTGTTTTCAGCCAGCATAAATTCCTGGCAGTCCTGTGGGGTCTTGACAGACACTCTGGTGATGTGTGATGTTGACTCCCAATCAGATACCAGTTTGCTGTCGCCTGCTTTTCCCTAGTCTGTACCATATTTACTCAAGAGATGAAGATAGAGCCAACCAAGGACCTGTAGCAGCCTATGTGCAGATCTGATCTCAGCTTTGTGTAGGGACCAGTGGTTGTCCATAGGAACCCTCAGCCATACCAAAGAACCCTAATCACACCACTTTCCAGGGTAGCCCCCAAAGCCACCTTGTTCTCATAGGTGATAGCTGCTTTTCTTCAGGGTCAACCTCGTGGAATATGATGCCAAAGTTGTGTAAATGCTTACAGATTCAGTTAACTGTGAAACTGGATATAAAGAGGTAATTGGTTAGGAATCAAACATTTTTAATGACTTGTCAAGTTGTCTTCTGCCAAAAAGATTTGAATAGGAGGTGGAAAGTCTCTGAGGATGCTGAAGGCATGTTGATTCCTAAAATACTAACCCCAAGGTCTTCAACCAAGCATTTGGCCATCTGGTATAACACTGAAATTTGTGTTTTTAATAATTGAAACTAATTGGGAAAGGCTTACTTATTTCCACAGAGAAATTGTTTAGAGTTATATTGGAACATAGTTATTCTGATACAGATGCCAAAATGCCCATTCAACCAAAAACAATCTGCAGATTCAATGCAATTCTAATTAAAACCTCAATGTCAGCTTTCAAAGAATTAGAACAAATTTTACTACAATTCATTTGGAACAATAAAAAAAATCTCAAACAGCCAAATCTCTCATGGCTAAGTGGTGAAAGAATGGAGGTATTACACTCCCAAACTATAAACTGTACTACAAAGCCATAATAATTAAAATGACCAAGATGCCACAATAAAGTGAACATGGCAAAAAATAATAATAATTAAAATGGCATGGTACTGGAACAAAAACAGACACACAGACCAATGGAACAGAATTGCAATCTGTTCCCAGAATTAAAGTCCCAGATTAAAATCCCAGAAATAAAGTCTCACATATGTGATCAGTTAATCATGACAAAGGAGCAAAGAATATTCATTGTAACAATGGTAGTCTCTTCAATAAATGGTTCAGGGATAACTGAACAAATATATGCAAATAAATAAAAGAATCTAGACTACTGCTTCACACCATGTACAAAAACCAACTCAAAATGGATAGAAGACTTTGATGTAAGACCTAAGCCATAAATACATTAAAATACATTAAAAATATTATGGGCAAAACACTCCAAGACTTACATCTCAGAAATTTCTTTCAGGACACATCTATAGATATTTGTTTAAAAATGAGGGAAAACAGCCAGGACTACATCTAACTAGAAATCTTCTGTACTGCAAAAGAGATAATAACCAAAGTAAGAAGACACCACCCAGCTGAATGAGAAAAAATTATTGTTCTCCATACAAGTGATAAGCATTTGATATCAAAGACTCACAAAGAACTCACACAACTTAACAAAAACAAAGCAAAAAAAAAAAAAATCCAGTCAAAAAATGGAAAGAAGAGCTAAAAAGACCCTTTCTCCAAAAGGATATGCAAATAACCAATAAGCATATGAAAAAATGGCCAACATTACTTTTAATCAGAGAATTGCAAATAAAAAACACAATGAGAGATACCACTTTATACCAGTAAGAATGGCCCATTTCAAAAAAATGAGCAACAAGTGCTGGTGTGGATGTGGAGAGAAATGAACACTTTTAAACTGCTGGTAGGAATGCAAACTGGTCTAGCCACTATGGAAAATTGTGTGGAGGACACTTAAAGTACTCAAAATGGAACTACCTACCATTCAAGCCAGAAATCCCACTTCTGGGAATTACCTAGAGGATACAAAAACAAAAGGTCAAGAAATAGTTAAAACTAACAAACTGACAACAGAACTAAAGCATAAAGCAAGGAGAGGGAAGAAAGTGGAAAGTGGAGGAGGGATGAGCACAAGAGATTAAGAAGATGATTCATGGTGGCAAGGTGATGGGAGAACCTCAGGCATACAGCAGCGTAAAAAATATATGTGTGTGTAATCAACTAAAAAATAAAATAAACTACCAGATAGCTCAGACCCTTGGAGAAGAGCTCCAGCACATCCCCGCCAAGGCCTAGGCTGCTGGCGGGAGGATTGAGGGGTTTGGGTGAGTCCAATGCCACCAGGGTCTCAAGGTCTCAGGCTAGGGAAACTGATCTCTGATTCTACTTGGGCAGGAAGTGGGGGGCGGGGGCAGGCACCTCTGCTGGTTCTCAGTCTGGGGAGGGGGGATTAGAGGCTCTGCTGCCATACAGGACCAACACTAGTGCCAGTTGGATCAGAGGAAAGAGCTGAAAGTCTCTTAGGGCCAATCTAAGGAGAACAACAACCACACAAATGTGACCAATATTGTATTAAAATTACAAAATAAAAATTAAAATAAAAACAGACACACAGACCAATGTAGTCAAATAGAAATACCCATATTTACACAATGGAATGTTATTCAGCAATCAAAGTAGACAAACTCATAACATTCCCAGCAACATAGATGGAACTGGAAGAAATTATGCAGGCTGAAATTAGTCAAAAGGAAAAAAGAAATATACTGCATGATCTCACTTATATGCGGAATATAGATAAATCAGACAAAAGGACAAGTAGTAAAAGCTATAAGTTCATTATAGAAATGGAACATGCAGCAAAGGTGGGAAAAGTAGAGAAATGAAACAGGGGAGAAAGGAACACAAGGGACAAGGATGATGGGTATTGGGTTATATAGTGGTGGGTGGAATATGGGATCTACAGTAATGTAATTAATAATTTTTTAAAAAATGAAAATAGTAGGTCTTCCTTCTAAGAATTAATCAGTAAATTATTTGCAAAAGATCAGAAAAAATAGATTCATTTACAAAGGTATATTTTTTGAGTATTTTAGATTTGAATAAATCATACTAAATATTTAAAATATGAAAAGTAAATACCATTTACTGACTACTAATTATAGGCCATAAACTTACTAGAATGTTCACATATATCCACAGACTAGAATGTTCACATATTTCCACAGAAGCCTATCCATTAGAGTTGTTGTATAGCTTTTATAGATGTACTTTCTGAGATTCAGCCCACTTTCAATCCATTTTCCAAATTTCAATAACATTATATCATATTCCTTCCATTTCTCTTATGGTAAAGACCAAATTTGGTTTTTTAGCTCAGAAGACTCGATGTGATATGACAATTACCTTTCTAACTTTACCTTGAATCATTTTGTCCTTTCTCTTGCAACCATAGCAATCTTTCTGTCCCTTGAAATTGCAAGGCTGACTCTTCTCTCTTGACTCTCACAAATGCTTTCTTCTGTGTCTTAGAAAATTGTTTCACTTACCTTCCCTAGATCTGGTGTTGTCTTTATGCTCCCACTGCTCCTTATCTTCAGCTGTCCAGGATTTCCTTAATGTCAAGCCTAAAAGATGATGATAGAACATTCTCTACTAATATTTTCCAGTGCTTTAAAGAGTTGTAAAAAAACAATTTAACATGAACAAATTAGTCTGAGAAACTTATAATTTTACTTTGTAAAATAAATGTATTATTCTGTCATATCTTAACACATACATTCCATGAAGGTAAACTCATCTTCTTTATCTTTAAAATACTATCTTGTTTTTCCTTGGACCTGAAATTTGCTGCAGGGTAAATTGCAGAAATCAGGTGGAAGAGATCTATGTAAAAACTTGGAGGTGATACATGGAGAGACATATGAGGGAGAGACAAAATGCTGAGGCTATTCCTTGGTAGCCAATGACCTTTATTTTGCTGTATCTATATGTTGGCTGAGAAGAGCAGTGCAGTCTGTCCTGAAGGATAATCAGGTGTAGGCTGGAGGTGTGGAGGTGAAAGAATTCACCAGAGACAGGGGAGAGAACAGAATGGGTATATATACTGGAAAAAAGTCTGTTGAGAAGCAGGGGATGAGACAGGAGGGGTCTGCTGCAAGGAGTTCCCTAGGCTCTATATATAGTCCAGTGGATGGATCCAAGGGTGACCAGCCTTGGGTAGATCCTGATTGATGAACTAAATCTGCACTGGTGATCATCAGTGTACAGTCTTTTTTCCACTGGAAGTCCCATTCACTCCCTTTATTCATTCATCCCTCTCACACTTGCCTGCTGGCAAAGAATAAGGGATTTGTTTTTAAATTTAGTCATGACACAAACTACAAGAAGAACTCAAGGCAGAACCTGAGGAAAGAGCAAGGGGATTGTAAAAGCCCAGGAGGAAGTCTCTGATCTTTGCAGGTTCCTGAACCTCAGCAGGCAGTGGAATTTGGAACCACTCATACCACACTCCCCCTTCAGAACTCCTCCCAAGAATCCACTGACTGAAAGAGAACATTTTTTCTTCACTTGCTTGATCATCCTTCTCCCCTTCCTTCCCTACAAAAGTATTTCTTCTGGTGTTTTCTCCCAAAGGAAGAAACACTTCTGATTTCACAGACACCAAACTTTATTTCTGAGGCACCCACTGATTTTATGCTTTGAAAGTCTCCCCATTACAGTAAACTTTTCCAAATAAAAAAGCAAAATAATCACAAGCTTATATTGTTGTATACAAAAGTTATATGCAAATAGTAAGCATGTGACTAATATTTTCACTGCAACGAGTTATTGAGTAAGCCTATAGCTTTAGAGTCAGTATGTTCTTTGGTGAGGGGGTCAACCTTTTTAACTTTGTCAATGAGGGTTCCTCTGTTCTCACTCAAACAGTTGCCCAGATATCAACCTTTTGTGTTAATGTTATAAGATGAGGGGATTACACCTTTAAATTTTAATTAAATTGTGGCCCTTTAATTCTAGCCACGCATCAGGTTCATGCCAGCCTGCATGAGCAGTAGCAAGACCACACAATCTGAAAAAGGGCAAGAACAGATTTACTCATTAAAAAACAAAACTAACAAATGTTACTAAATGTATAAGGTACCCCTTTAGTAACCATACCACATAGTCTAGTCTCCAATCCAAAAGGCTACATACAGGCCTTTTACCCACACATGTCCACAAAAATGCAGTTTTCCCACCTTCAACCAAATGAAGAAACTAATATGGCATCTTCAATCCTCCTTCAAAGAGCACAGATCCAGCCTTCTTTCAGCCCAAATCACCAAGACTCACTCATCGCAGCAGCAACCACTTTAGACATCTCACAAAGAAAGTTCAAGTTCAAGAAAGAACATTGCAAGTTCTCTTGAGGTCTCCAGACAATTCCCAAGCTTTGCAGTTTCAGAGCTAAAGCAAGTTTTCAAATACTGAGTTTCCAATTCTGCTTACACAGATAAGTTTCTACAACATGCTTTCCCAGGCTCCTCACCAGCTCAGGCTGGAGGTGGAAGAAAGACCACCTGTCCTGCTGCCACACAAGACAACAGCAGCTCTGAGGCCTCCAGCCTCCCTGTTGCTCCTCTGTTCTCTCTCCTTTTCTGCTTTCTCTCCCTCGCCATTGTTTTCCAGTCTCACTCCTTTTTAAATCCCCTCTCTCTGTTCCTCTCTAGAAGCCTTGCCTTCCCTTTACCAAGTCTCAGCCCACCAGGGCACAATGGCTGCTATCTTAATATAGCATTACCATGCTGGGATTACAGTCCCCCAGTTTCACCACAGCACCCTCATCAAGGGTTCTTGTAACCATGAACAAGCCACTGCTCAGAGATCAAGCTTTCATCATAAAAGTACAGGGGGTTAGTCACAAGTAGGAGAACAAACCAAAAGAGTATAATAGTCCATACCCTCACAAGTGTCTCAAACAGAAAGGAACCCTGATTCTGCTCCATAGGGATTTGCGTGAGTTTACCTCAGTCAGTGGAGCTCAGTCTCAAACTGCCAAGTAATGTCCTTGTTTTCGGTCTCAGTCACTATAGCCAGCATGGAGTAAGTTAGTTCCAGGTTCAGCTCAACCTCCTCTCCTCTCCTCTCCTCTCCTCT
>PVHY01013398.1:0-40987 GCA_004024945.1 Uropsilus gracilis
GGAGAAATGTGGGCAGAGGTGACTGGGTAAAGGTGTATATTTCTGTTTAGACTTTTTTGGTCTGTGACCTGCCCACATCATAGTAGTGATCTGGCTCCCTCATGAGGCTTCTACCTCTCTCTCTTCTTGTGATGGGAGGGGAGAAGAGAAGGAAATGGAGAAGGACAAGACCAGGAGGGAAAGAAAGGGGCAGGGCAGTTATTTCTGTGTCTGTTTCTTTTCAATATTTCACCATATTGATCCTGAGATTTGAGGGTCTCTCGTTCCTTTACTGAGGCCCCAACATCCCTGGACATTCGGCCTTGCCTCTCTGAGCACTCTGCAAAGCTATTTGCCCTGACCCTGAGGTGTTATGGCCACACCCCCATAGACGTCAGGCTCTTCCTCAGATTTGCAATAACCCTGCACTCTGACCTAAAATCTTCTCCCTACGGCCCTGTGGCCATCAGTCACTTAGCCTAGACAGTCTAGTCAATAGCCTAGTCACTTAGGCTAAGCCGGCCTAGTGATTGGGCTGAGTACCAGATAGATACAAATAAAGTTAACATAGTTCTCACCCTCGGAGGGAGTCCTGGTTTAGTTGGGAAGATGCAGTTTAAGGGAGATGATAGTAGTGCAGCGATGAAAGAACAGCTACTACCCACCACGTAGTCTTCCAAATACTTTATATGCTTTGCTCACAGAGACTCTTTGAAGGAGCTGCTATTATGTCACCCTCATCACAGATGACACACATGGAGATTAAGTAATTTACTGAAAGTCTAGCTGAGAAGTCACAGCTAGGATTTGAACCCAGTTGCTCTGGATAGGGAAGTAGGACTTGTGACATGTATTTTTCTGTCTCTCTGTGGTCCGGCCTGGTGTGGAGTATGGAGAGTTATGGGGGCATGCAGGCCTCCTGGAGGTATGGAGGAGCAGGTTTGACTGTGATCTGGGTAGCCTGAGCCTCCCTCCTCCCCTCCCTCTCTTCTTCTTACCTTCAACCTCTACTGGGCAGGTTCTATGTGATGGGCATGCTACTATGCAGAGGGAACACAAGGGGGGCTCAGTGTAGCCTGGGAGAGGCCAGTACACACCAACTTGCACACAGATAAGGGGCCCTTGTGTGGGAAGGGAAGGCGGTATATGGTCGGAGCAGCTCCATGCCAGGTCTGCACAATCAAAGCATCTCTACTGCTGCCTGTTAACCAAGGTAGACCAGAAGTCCCCCTTCTTTGAGGCAGCCTTCCCCTCCCTGTGGTCTCCAGGAGCCACAGCACAGATGTGGGGCTCTGGCTGTGGTTTTTGCTCTGGAGGGCTTTGTGGTTTCCCTCCATCTCTCTAGTAGTGGGGGGCCGCCCAAGCCAGTCTTGTCCCAGCATCCTGACCTGGTTTCTGGGATAATGAGCAGCTCACTCCACCAGCAGCAGCTCCCATGCCCGGGACTTGGTGCCTGCCTCTCTCCTGGTGCCACAGAGCAACACAAAGTCTCAGCCTCACCCCAAGGCTGCCAGCAAGAGCCTCCCTTCTCCCCCAGCCCCTGGAATTGAAATATGTTCTGTTGACTGCCCCCTGGTGGTAGGGGAGTCGCGAACACAGGGCTCAGAGCTTAACCCTCAGGAGACAGAGACCTGCTTCCCTTCCAGCGAAAAGAAACTTGACTGTCAAGTAATTCCGGGGTAACTCTAGCACCCCAGCGGAGCAGAGCAGCCATGAAGACCCAGTGGTGTTGTTGTGTAGGGGTCTCTCAGAGTCTGCACCCCAGTGAGGGATGTCAGTGGGAGAGCAGGTGGGAGGGGGAGGCTGGGCCAGGCAAAAGGGTCTTGAGAGTCCAGCTAGTAAGACATGTCCAGCCTTCACCTGCAACAGAGTAGTGATGGGCAGAGCTGGGGCTTAGAAAGGTCACGCTGACTCTGTGTGTGTGTGTGTGTGTGTGTGTGTGTGTGTGTAAGAAAAGTAGTAAGGACCCAAACTACTGCATGACCCCCAGGAGGGCCTGGGGCTGCATCTGTCTTCTTCCTGCTCAGATTCTGTGCCTATGCTGGCATGGCGGGGGAGGAGGAGATGGAGTCATAGGCACACGGCCAGGTACCTGTCCTATTTCCCCTTGGCTCTAGCCAAGGGAAATAAGCTACAGGCTGGGGAAGGGTATAGTCTGTGCCCCACGGGACAGCTGGGTAGCAAAACCCAGTGAGAGCAGTGACAGACAGGCCTTAAGGACTCTTCTCTCCAGGTCTCTTAACAGAAGTGAGGGAGAGATTGCAACAAAAGGCTTTCATTTCTCCCTGATCCCAGCCAGATCCAGTTTCAAGGACTTGGAACTTCCTCCCAGAGCCAAGAAGACTCCCCCACTCCCCTTTGTCCTCAAATGACCCCCTAGCCAGAAGACCTACAAGCGATGCTGGCCTCAGAAAGCCCAGAGTCAGGTAATGAGAAGAGAGGGAGAAGTACCCAGCCGTGACATTAAGTGGGATTTATTTTCATCATCGCAGGTTCCCTATTGTGCAGCACACTCCTTCCTCACCTGCAAGCACAGTCATATTTTAGGATACAACTCCAAGACTTCAGGACTGTCTGAGAAATAATGACTCCTAGGGCTGTGGTTGTATAGATGTGTCCTTTCCAAAAATACAAAACAGGAAGGTGACCTGCCGATTCTGTGGAAGGCAATAAACCACACATTCAATTAGAATGACATACATTTAATCACAATTGTCTAATGGTATTTGAGATTTCTTATTTAATCAGTAATGAGACGGCCCAGCAATTAATGTTCCTGGAATCACAGCCGCCCTTACCAGTGCAGTGTTGATTTTAAACTAATCTTTCTATTTTATGTCCTCGTTCTATTTCTGGAGTTAATAAAGGTGAGCTAATGAGTTGTATTAAAACATCAATTTCTTCTTTTGTTGCACCCTCAAGTTTATCGTGGTTTTTAATCAAAATGCTGAGTTAATTTGGAGGAAGAAGTTTTGGACATCAGGGTTTCGCTGGCTGGAGAAGCCAAAGTGGAAGATGCTTGGGCTTGTTACCCTCCAACCCACTCAGCTCTTGCCCCCCCTGTGGAGAGGTCTGAGGACTGTGGTTGTGGATGTGGTCACACAATACTCAGAAGGGCCGTCTGCTCCACTGTCACCTCAAAAGACTGAATACTCTTTGAAAAGAGGGGGCCCATATTTTCATTTTCCACCAGGTCCTGCAGATGAGGCAGCTGATGCTCTTTGAGGGTCTTTAGAAGGGGCGTTCCTTGGTAAAGGGCCACTCCACGTTAAGGAGGGCAAGAGTGATGGGCACAGGGGTGATGAAACTTACTCTTAGGTTTCCTGTGTGACTTTTTAAGCTTGGAGGCTCCCTTCTTGCAGTCTGAGAGCTCAGGTTGTAGGAAAACCGAGTAAAAGATACCAGTAGAAGGGACAGTCATAAGAGTTTCTTTTGGGGGGAGGGAGGAATATATTTAAAAAAATGAAATCCATTAAAGAAAGACTATAGAAACGGCTAACATTTATTGAATACCTATCATGGTGCAGGGATTGCACCAAGTAATTGACATATGTTCTCTCATTCAAAACGCATAACAATCTTGCGAAAAGGGACTGTGATTAACCTTAACTTGAAACAGCTAGACAAGTGAGGTTATGCAAATTATCCAAGGCCATAGAATCAATAAATGGCAAAACAAGGCTTAACTCCAAATTTGCATTCTGCTGTGATAGGAAGAGATGGATTTTGGAGGAAGGTAGCTGTTGCTCTGGCCATTGGTTACCTCTGTGAGCTTGTGCAAATCACACAGCTCCTAGGAATTCCACTTTTCTCATTTATAAAGCGGGGATAATAGAACTACCATGTAGGACTTTGAAGGTTAAACAAAACATGACCTGTGCATCGTTTAGTCTGGCACTTGGCATGCTCACCAACTAAATGTGAAATGATTTCTCTGCCCCCAACAAATGTATGGCCAAGCTCGCCTGCAAAAACCTTTCTTGTCTGCACTGAATTCATATTGCTGATTTGTTTATTCTTCTCATTCTTTAGGAACTGTATCCACACTATTATATATATATGTATTTTTTAATATTAATTCATTCATCTATAATTTGTTGAGCGCAGGGAATATTGTTAATTTAGCAGTTACAATGTTCAAGCAGTGAGCAAGGAAGGCATTGTACTAGTCAGTCTACGTTGTTAAAAATGTACTATGTTCTGAATGCAGAGTGTGCTGGCCGAGTGAAAGATGCAAATCATACTTCCAGGGGCTCAGAATCTCCTTGGGAGATGTAGTCCATAGAAATGTGAGAATGACAGTCTATTATTGTGTCAAAAAGAGTGAACAGTGTGAATGCATTTATTAAGTCACTAAGTATTTATTTAATTGTATTAGGTGCAGTGCCAGGTGCTAGGAATATAGTGATCAATAAAATCAGTAGGATCCCTATTCTCCTGAAGTTTATATTCTAATGAGAATGACAAGACATGAAATAAATAGGTAGATACATAATTAGTGTAGTAAGTGCTACGAAAGAGAAGTGTAGAGGTGATACTAATCAAAGGGGGGGGGGCGATTGTTATAGGCTGGAATTGTCAGAAAACAGTTTGTGGGAGAAGTTCAACTGAGGAATAGTAGCAGTTAGTAACTGGAGAAGAGAACTGGGGGTCCAGAGTTCAGCAGAGAGAAACAATCAAAACTCAGGTGAAAATGTTTAATATGTTACATTCAGATTGTATTTTAAGAATCCACAGTGCTTCCACATAGGTTGTGCATTAGTTAGGATAGACTAAATTACGCTGAATAACAAGTATCCCAAATAAATAAAGGTTTATTACGTGTTTATATGTGTAGTGGTGGGGCCCAGCTCATCACAGACATTTAAAAGTGAGGTCCATCTCTACCTTTGCTTCCAGGGTTAGCACAGATAGGGAAGGTGATTCAATATTAGTTATATTGCTATATAAGAAGGCATACCAAAACGTAATGACTTAAAACAACATGCATTTATTGTGTCACCATTTCTATAGATCTTATCTGGGTCCTAGGCTCAGTCTTTTGCAAGACTAGTGAAGGTGTCAGTTAGTTAGTTAGAGCTGCAGTAATCTTAATGTTTAACTGGGTTGGAATCCACTTATTGGTGATAACACGTGTGTAAAAGTCAGAAGAAAGAACCACTGGGTACTACTTTGGAAAGTGCCACCACAAGCACTTAACTCCTACATCTTCCATCCTTGCCCATGAGGGTCATGACATGTGCCAACTCCTGACTTCAGAGAGAAATATGATCTTATCACATGCCTGGAAAAGAATCCTGGTATTTGTAATGGCTTTGATGAATTGCATAAAGGATACTGTAGCAAATAGATTAGTTTACTAGGGAGAGGCTTTATACAGGATTGCAGTGGGGGCAGGGTAAGAAAGTTAGTTTATAGAAATATGGTTAGTTTATGTAATCTCATAGAGTAGGATTTGTAAGATTAACTGATTTGTAGAAAACAGGAAGCCTGATTATTTTTGAGCAAAACGGTAATTTAGCCAGTGATTCTTAAAATTTTTATTAGCTGTTTTTTTTTTTTATTGGAAAAAGTAGGAGTAGTTACTCAAGGTAAAAATTCAGAGTGCTATGTAAGACAAAGCAAGGTTCTTTCCCATTCCAATTTCCTAGATCCTCCTCCCCAGAGTCAACCTTTTTTTCATTTCCTTAAATATCTTGAAAAGATCCAGTAATATATAAGCCATATATGTACATTTCTCCCCTCTCCTTTTAAGTCAATGATGCATGGATTGAATGCACACTGTTCTGAATTTTCCTTTTTTCCTTTTGTTCTTTTTCTTTATTTTTCAATTTTTTTTCATCTCACCATACATCTTGCATATTTCATAGCACCTATAGATCTGTCTCTCTGAAGGATTTAAGATTTAAATGGATGTCCTTGTGAACTAGAGCAAGGAAAATGGAGGGAGTTAGAACAACTGAGAAGCTCTTTCAAGAAGTCTCATTCATTCATTCATTTATTCACCCAACATTTATTTAAGTCTTTGCTGGGCTCTGTGACATCAAGTCACATAAGAAATCGTCCTTTTGCATGCTCTCTCGAGCAGAGGGCGCAGGGGGAGCAGACAAGCTGCTCCTCTGGGGGGAACTAGGCCTACCTAGCTACCTCCATGCGGCCTGGGGCTCTGCCCCTTCTCCCTACAGGTTGGGGAGGTGGGGGCCGGAAAATTGCTAGGGAGGGTCCCCCTCTGGTTCATTCTCACCTCAGCCATTCCTCAGCTTGAATGAGAAAAACAACCCAGATACACATATACTGGAAGAGACAGAGAAATAAAGGACCTGAACACACTCATCACCTGCCCAAAAAGAGCATGGTCGGAACTCTGAGACACAAGACGATTGTGTAGACACAAGACATATCACCAAGAAACACCGACAACATTTCTGGTTCTGGGGCTCAATTCTCCACCCATAGACACTTTCAACACGAGCAAGGAGCTCCTCCATCTCAATGGGGTAACAAAACCACAAAAAAAGTGTCAGTGAGAAATGGGGAGAGCCACTCCATACACCAGACCAACAGGAGATTTGCCAACATGCTCAAAAGGGCCACCTGCCCTAAGGGTGTTCATGGAGAACTGGTCAGCCTGGGCTGCAGTCCTCCAGGAAGGCAGGACTTCACCCAGGAGGACAGTGCTTCAGAAAGAACACAGACCAGCAGACCAATCATCAACCAACACTTGACAATGAGAAAGGAACTGGAGTGACCAGTGGGGGGACCAGGGGAAGAGGAGGAGGAAGGAGGGCGGAGAGGCCCATGCCTACAAACACGAGCTATGTAAGCAAACAACAAGAAAAATAAAACAAATAAATAAATGGGAAAAAAAAGAAACTGTCCTTTCCTTCAAGGAACTTGAGGGACTGGAGACAAGTCAACAAATAAATCATAATGCGCCGTGCCTTAACATTATACCTGGCATGAAGTGACAAGTGTTTGACCTGGGAAGTCTCCATGAGCTACAAAACACGAGGTGGCAGGGATACTATTTCTTTGGAAAGGCATCAGCAGGTGCAGTGTGATGAAGGGTGGCGGCCACCCCTCCTGATGCGGTGACTGGCACAGTTTTGTTTTGTTTTATATGTTACATCCTTTCCTCTCCATCCACGCTTGCACTGACATGGGGGCTGATGTAGACTAGTGTCACCTGACAGTGACCAGGCCAGGGTGGGGCCCACATAGCTTCTCTGTGGAGTTTCACCTCTGGCATCTGCAGCTCCCCCATGGCTGAAGTGCCAGTGAGTAAACAGTGAGTAAATTCTTGATTAGGCAGGAAGATGAACCTGATTCAGTTTTGATGCTCAGTGTTATGAGGCAAGCTCCCTAGCCATCTGTTCCAAGGAGGAATGTGTTCCATCTTTTGATTATTTTATTTTTATCTTAATCAAGTGGCAACTTTCCATCTTGATGCTTCCTAACCTGAGCAGTGGTGACCACGAGGCAATGGGCTTGAACCACCTGATGAGGGAGGCGGGGAGGGGGGGATGTGCCACCTGGTGTTTGCTGATGCAGGAGCTGTTGTTCCTGCACAGCCCCATCACCTCCTAATTAGTGAGGAAATTGCAAAGCCCTCCAGTGGGCAGCAAGATGCTCATGGCTCCAGCTACCTATGACTCACCTCACAGACAGGCACAGAAGACCCAACTGGTCAAGACCAACTGGCAACAGACAGGAATGTTAGGGAACACTGGTCTGGGGTAAGAGACACTTGGAAAAGGGAGCCTCTTGAAATGATTATAGGCAGCTGAGAGGGGAGGGGAGGTAGCTGTGGCTCCCCCACGATGGACAGCCCAAACCTCAACCCATTTACTGATATTAATGGGATTTAAGCTTTTTCCAGTCTTTGGCATTTGGATGGAAATGTACAATTACATTCCAAGAGTTGGTTCGAAGACCCACAGAATAAGTACAATGGAGTAGAGAATAACCATCTAGCCATTTGTCTTCTTGGGTCTCCTTGAAAAACTGGGGTGAAACAAGGTTTGGGGAACAGTTTATTTACTTGGGAGCCAAGGAAAAAGGGTGAAGGAGACAGAGTAGGAGGAGATCAGATGGGAGTTTGCTCTACCTTGGGCAACTGATGGGGACCTGGCAGACAGGCCCTCCTGGAGGGGAGGCTGGTATGTTTATTCACAGGTTTTCAAACCCATTGGGTGAGAGTTGCGCTGTGGGTGTCCAACCTTTGCCTTTAGATCTCCCTGTGCTTTTAACCCCTGGGATTTAGGGGGAAAGGACTTGAGGCAGGTAAATAGAAGAGGGGGGCTTATTAAGTGGGTTTCCTGGACCAGACATGAGGAACATCTGTCTCAGCTGCAGGTGAAATCTTCATGGGAGGAAGAGCCAAGTTATGGGGTCCCAGGGGGATCCCCTTCCTCACTCCTGGAGAAAGGGAGTCGCCTTCATGGTATAGCCACTGTGAAAAACAGTATGGAGACTCCTCAAAAAATTAAAGTCAAAACTGTCATGTTTTAGTGTTCCTACTCTGGCAGTTTACCTGAAGGCTAGGGAAAGACTAACTTGAAAGATATATGCACCTGTATAGAGCCCTCACCCTCACCTTCACCTTGACCTTGCCACTGATACCACTGCACTATGTTTACCACAGTACTGTCACCATAGCTGGGGCATGGAAACAACCCACATGCCCTGTGGTGGATGGATAGAGAAGATGTGGACTGTAGACACCGTGGAATACTAGTCAGTAATAAAAAGGCGCACTCTTTCTGCATGTAACAACATGGGCAGACCTTGAGAGAACCGTGACGAGTAAAATGAGTCAGAAGGTGAAAGACAAATACCACATGATTTCACTCCATGGGCTATAAAGAAGACAAGCCAAGGAGCGAACAAATGTTAGATTCATTAGATTCATCTGTTAGATTCATCTGTAAATAAACAGAATGGTTACCAGAGGGGAGATAGATCAGTTAAAGGGGGACATTTCTGGTGGTGGATAGTGACTGGACATTGACTGGTGAGTATTGTGTGATATATACAGTTTCTGGGAAACTGTACATCTGAAACCTACATCATGCTGTAATGTTTCAAAAAAAAAAGACTTTTTCCAATTTAATTCAGTTAACTTGAATATTTGTTGATATATGTAGTTCTGAGTGGTAACACACATGTAGGCTTGTAGAAACACCACCAGCATAAATCAGGATACAGAGCTGTGTAATCACCCTAAAAAGCTTTGCATGGTAATCATATCCTCCCCCACATGTCACCCCTAGCAACCATGATCTGTTCTCCACCACAGTGATTTTGTCTTTTTGGAAATAAGATCTTTGTATTTAGAGCATTGAAATGAAATCCAGTATTTAAAGTTGTTATAGTCTAATCTCAACATACATGTTTACTTGTCTTCTGGCTTGTGGAAGCAAGAATCAGACCGCACTTGACTTGGTGTGCACAGCAGGGTGGTTTGCCCTAAAGACTAGGAAGAGTGATGGGTTTCGCTGACCTCATTGTTCTGAGAGTGTTCCAGAACTATCAGCTCCACCCTCTTTCCCTGTGCTTATTCTTCTTGGGAGCATGCAAGGTGACTTCCGAGCACCCTAATGAAGTCTCAACCACAAAAAATGGCTTCCTTTTAGAGGTTGTAATCAGAAATTGGTGCATCATCTTACAGTTGCTCCTCCAGTGACATGCGTCCGTGCTGATGTAGAGGAATCTTGAATTTCACATATTTTATTGTAGCCATGCATTCAATCCTTGAGATTGATGGTCTTTTCTGGTTAGGGCTTTCATGAAAATCTACATCTTGGCAGTGGTTCCACCTGACATAGTGAATCTCAGTGAGCATCAGCGCTGATTAAATAATGCACAGATTTATCTTAAGCTGGGTTAAATTTGGGTTATGGAAGAAAAAAGGAAGAAGAAATCTAGGATCACAACTGACGTTTCTATCTAATGGCTCAGCGGAACAGTGGGCACTGTCACTAAACCAATCTCACCTAGTTGCCTAGATTCGTAAAGAATGAATGGAAGCTGCTCCGAAATAAAACAAACTTTGAGAGAGTCTCATTCTTCCCCACTGTCCATGAATCCTGTAGCCAGGTCAGTGGTCCCAGGAGTAGGGTGGAAAAAAAGGGAGTGGAGCCCTCTAGGAAACTTCAGGAGTGAGATTTTTCTATGAAAATAAAGGAGATGACATGAAACCTCTTTGAAACCTCCCATGATGATCTTATTCTCGGTTCCATGTTGCATGAATTCTGAAAAGATTCACACACACACACACACACACACACACACACACACACACTATTAAAAGCCTTAGATTCTTAGAGGCCAAAGACCTTAGAGGATTTTCTATTTCAATTAGCAAGGTTGAAACTTGGCTACAAGTGCCAGGAAATCCAACACGACAGCAGCTTCAACTAAATCGAAGTTTAGTCCTGACACAAATGGAGACTGTCCTGAACTGGTGTGGCAATTCTATAATCACCATCCCTCCAGGCCCCTTGCCTTGCTGCCCTCTACAACACAGTATTTCCACCTAGCAGTCTAAATCATTGTCCGAGCTCTAGTCATTATGTTTATATGGCAGTCAGCAATAAAAAGAAAGGAAGAGGAGGGTAGTTCTCTGCAAGGACTCTAAGCCCAAGTCATAGCTCTCACCCTCATTTTAACCTTGACCTTGTCACTGATACCACTGCATTACCGTTTCCTCTTACTTTTCTTTAATCAGAACTTAGTCAATTGGTGACAATTAACAAAGGAATTTGGTAATTATAGTTTTTGTTCCTCATAGCCATCTGCCCAGGCAAAGATCAGAGGATCTCTGAGAAAATGCCCAGATGGGAGTGTGCACAGAAGGAGTCTGACCCCTTGAAGTTTACCTCCTGTTCAGTGTCCTCAAGCTGGTTTGACTCACCCACCCAGTGCCACAATTCCCTCTTTGAAATTTAGACCTAGGAAACAGCACTTTCTTTCCTTTTTTCTGCCTAGCATGGGTGGGGTCTCTTGGCATTTTTGGAGATCGTATCAAATACTCAGGCTTGAAAAGAAGAAAATGTATAAAGCGAATGCTGGCTGGTCAGAGATCTACAACTTACAAGTTTGGGTTAGTGCAAAAGACAGGCCTACTTAGGCAACAGCTGTGCCTGCCTTGTCTCCTTCAGCTGCTGTTCGGGGAGGAGATGTCAAGAGGAGAGTAGCCTCACTCTTTTGTGGAATGAGACACAAGACCATCTCTGAACTCTAGAACCCCACTGGCTGCAAACACTTTGATCTGACCTTCTGCAGAGGGGCAGGCTTTGTCAGTGGCCACTGTGGGGATTAAAAGGTAAGATGTTCTCTATGTAGGACAGCTGGAATTTCACCATGCTCGAAAGATAGGACTTGGAGGCTTTCCATGTTAGACACGATGGACCTAAGTTATCCTGGACAGCTGCATAGATGTTCCATTGGTGGATAATTCCAATTTATATGACCAGATCCTATTGCTGAAGAATCGACATTTCTGGAGCAAAATTGCTTTTTAATTGTTTTTGAACAGGAACCAGCCTGAGTTGAGAGGGGGACAATGGGAAAAGAAGTTGCTACCCTGGGAATAGTCTGGGAAGCTCTACTTCTCCCACTTCACAGTATTTTGGAGCGTGATCTCAAACAGAAGCTTGGGTGGGAATACTTAAAAACATTATGGACAGGACATGAAATCTTCTACTTCTGCAGTTGATTGAGATCAGATCCTCAGTCTGATGAAAACATAGAGGCACTAACTTGAAGCCTGGGCCAATGGGACAGTACGTGAGTGGGGCCTCACACCTCTAAAGTTCATACCTCAAGACAGCTTGGACCTTTAACACAAAGCTCTAGCTGGTTCATGCAGAAAGCAGCGGTGGGAAGAGTGAAGGCCAACATGACAGGAATTAGTGATGTCAAGAGCAAGTGGCCAGTCAGTCTCACCAGCAGACTTCCAGGCCCAACAACGTTGCTCTTTGATAGCACCAGCCTCCTCCATCTGCAAAGTAAGCACCTTCCCTGTTGATGGGGCCCTGGCCTTCTCACTCTGACCCCCTCCTTCCCTGTTCAATAGACAGCTTTCTCCTGCCTTTTGACAATTCCCTCTCTCTCTCTACCCTTTCACTCTCCACATCTGTGCTCTGAAATTTTGCTCAAACTAAAACTCTTTCATACAACAACTAAGGTTGCCCAGAACTGATTAAAGTGATAGCGGACAGACAGAGAAATTGGGGAGGTGTGTGTATATGTATGTGTAAACACATGTACTTGGCTCTGAATTCACATTTTTATTACAGAATTTTCAGACCCCAAAGTGAAGAGTTTTGCACTCACATCAACTTCACTGTTTATCAGCTATCTACTGTTTTGTTTCATTTGTCTCCCTTCAGCATACTCACCTGCCTTCCCTTCCCCCCCCAGTTACTCTAAATTATTTCAGATCTTTTCAGCTAACCAATAGATATGGGGAGGGAATATGTAAGCAATATGTAATAATGTGTAATAAGCAATATGTGTAAGCAATATGATTAAAATTTATGGGGTGTTTGGTTGGACAGAGGCCACCTGGGTTGAGAAGAATAGGGTGAATGAATTAAAATTCATGGGGTGTAGAGGCAGAATGTATCAGGACAACCCTCACTGGCCCTGCTGTTTGCCCAATGAATGCAATTCTTACTTTAATACTTGCAGAATTTGCAACTAGTGGGAGAGATGGTTCTGGAGGAAAGAGGACTTTTCGTGCTCTGATCTCCCCCACTTGCCTGTTGCTCTACCTTCTGCTTTGTATTGTCTTTGCAGCTCCTTGATGTGGTTTGAATAGAGCATGAGTGACTGTCAGGCGGGCACATGGTGACACACTAGTGAGTGCCCTGAAGGGGAACAAAGCCGGGCGAGGCTTCAGGTGACAGCCTGTTTGTCCCTGAGTGGGAGGCATGAGCCACAGAACTTGCCATGTGGAGGGAGCGTGGGCTTCCGGCCTCCTGCAGGCGGGTCAGCAGCTGTCAGCGTTATCCAAGCTCTGCTGTCTGCTCAAAATGAAGATGTCATGGAGCCATAAGGAAATGCCAGCCAGGCTCTTGATTTGCTAGTTTTTCCCAGCAGCCGTGGCAGCAGTTTCGTGTCCAAAGCTCTTTTAATTTTGGCTGTGCCGGTATGTTCTAGGAGCAACTTTTTGAGGAATGTGCTAACGCCCAAGAGGTCGCGCTCTGCACCAGGGGCATGTGTGGTGGTGGTGTCTCCCCAGCCAGGTGTCACACCTGGATGTGAGTGTGTGATGTCATGTGTCAGATGGGGCGCAAGGCAGGGAACGGGGAGCATGTGGGGCTGGGGGTACGAAGTGTCGCTTTCAGGAGCTCTGTCATACAGAGCCTGTGTGATAGGCTCTGTGTTCTAGAAGTGCTTGCAAGCACTAGTCACTCAGTTATTTGAGACACAGGTGTTCTTGGGATACATTTCCCAGCGCTGCTTAGAACAAAGGCCAAGGTTGTTCAGACTCTCTGTCGAAGCCCCCGTCATGGCAGGGACGTGGGGGGATGTTCCTGATTCTCAGGGTCCCACACTGCAGCCATGGCCCTGGGCTCATGCTCATTCTGCTGCGTTCAGGAGCCCCCACAGTGCGCGAAGGGCATTTAGAAGAGAGTATGGTGGTTCAGGTGAACTCTGCCACTGGCCACATGGCCTTGCTGGAGTGTGGTGAGTCCCTTGTAGTGCTAAGGGGACTCATGCTAATAGGGCTATGATCTCTGCCTTGAGCTAAACAGAATCAACCAGCTCTTCATGCCAGCATTTTCTTTCTTTTTTGAGAACTATGCTTATTGAGGTGACATTGATGTACAACACTGCATGTTTTAAGTGTATAGGTACACCTCTCTTCAGATGACTATTCAAATGAAGAGTACCACACCCACCACCAAAGAACCAGTAACTCTCCACCACCATCCACTGAGCCACGCCCACCTTGCTTTGCTGGTTTGCGTGTGGTGTCTGGGGCAGCTGGAGGAGTGTGAATAGTATCAGGACTTGGAGCAAGGCGGAAACAGCTTGAGGCCCTGGTGGGAGCTTGCTGACGTTCTTGGTAAGCCTGAACACATCGCTGGTGCAAACCCAGATCTCAGTCATGTTCTTCAATAGGAACATTTGGTGTAAACATAAGGAGGGGTCTTCATTGTGTCGGGCAACGGCCACACTGAGGATGCTGCTATCTGGTATGAGCTGAGGTCCCTGCACTGTGACGCTGGGTTGCATTTTCTGGAGCCAGAGCTAGACCATGTCTCCACAATGGCAGCTTTACCTGGGCATTGCTGTCCTTCCCACAGAAGGCCTGGTGTGTCAGTGCGAATGGTACCTGGTTGGGTTCTTTTGTCATCAAATAGCTGGTCCCAGTTTGAATGAAACTGGACCCAGTCTACTCTCAAAACTGGTCTCATTCTAGGCCCATGGGACTGGCAGGATGTCAGAGGCAACAGAAGCAACCCTGTGTGGTTGAGGCCAGATTTCTAGGATTTTTTTTTTTTTTTGGTTTGATTTTATCTATTTCTTAGTTTCTTTCCATTATAGTCCACAAGAGTGAAACCACGTAGTGTTTGTCTCTCTCTTTCTAGTCTACTTCCCTTCGTGCGGTCCCCTCCATGTCCGCCCCTGTTGGCAGAAATGGTCAGTCTCATCTTCCATGGTAAATAGTCATAGTTCATGGTGTGTACATACCTAATTGTCTTCATTCACTCAGCTGGCTTTGGACACTTCTTAAAGTGTGTCCAGTAAGCCCCAGCTCTGTGGAATGAAGGTATGTGGGGGCGGCTGGGGGTGGTGGAAAGTTTCCACAGGGAAGCAAACTGGGCAATTATGGACTGAGCAGCTCTGCTCAAAGGACCTCTCTGGGCCTCTCTGACATGGTCATGCCCTGCGGTTTTCCTGCAGAGCTCCCAACGCTCTCTTCCTAGGACTCATTTGCCTGTAGCCCTCTAGTGGCAAGGGTTCCCCTAAAGCACTTTGGGAAATTCGGAGCTTTTGAATGATGGTTCCTTCTGCTGACTTTCAGAGTCATCCACACCAATGGCTCAAATTCTGCCCATCTCTCAAAATCTTCTCATTTGGAGCACTCCCAACCCCTTTCCACACACTAATTTTACCCATATTACAGCAGAAATATTTTTTTTGATTCATTTTTTTCATTTTTATCTTCTCAGATCACTGTCCCTTTCTGTGCAATATTTGACTTCTCCCCTGGTGTGTAATCCTCATGCATCTCCCACCAGTACATCACCCATGAACCATCACCTCAGCTCCTTGTGCTCTTCCCCTTTGCCTTTCCCTCCCCTGCTGTGTATCTTAGATCTATAATTTACCTTAAAGAGAAACAATTTGACCCATATGCTATCTTATGTTTCTTCCAAAAGGTTTTGAAAGTTTGAGCTTATGTTTCCTTTTAATTTTCTATTAAAAAAAACAAACAAAACCAAAACCCTTCATGAGTTACAATTCAGAAATCCATTTTTGGACACATCTATAGCTGGCCAAAAAAAAAAAAAAAAAGAAGGAAAACAAACAACTGGGACTACATCAAACCAAAAAGTTTCTGTGCAGCAAAAGAGACAACAGAAAAAAAAAATAAAAAAGAATCCCAACCGAGTGGGAAAAAATTTTTGCCCTCCATACAAGTGATAAGGGTCTGATAACAAAGATACACAAAGAACTCACACAACAACAAAAACAAAGCAAAAACACCAGTTAAAAATGGGGAGAAGATCTAAAAAGACACTTCTCCAAAGAGGAAGTCCAAATGGCCAACAGGCACATGAAAAACTGCTCAGTGTCACTAGCAATTAGGGAAATGCAAATCAAAACCACAATAAGATACCACCTTACACCACTAAGAATGGCCCACATCCAAAAAACAGACAAGTGCTGGCAGGGATGTGGAGAGAAAGGAACACTTTTACACTGTTGGTAGGAATGTAAACTGGTCCAGCCATTATGGAAAGTAGTGTGGAAAATCCTCAAACTAATGAAAACTACCATTTGATCCCGCAATCACTCTTCTGAGAATCTACCCAAAGGAGACCTCAATGTGGGTACAAAGGGACACCTTACTTGGATATTTACTGCAGCAATATTTATAATTGCAAGGACATGGAAACAACCCAAATGCCCCAAGACAGAGGACTGGATGAAAAAGATGTGGTATAGACACACAATAGAATATTATGCATCAATTAAAAATGACAATTTTGATGATTTTTTGGTAACATGGATGTACCTAGAATAAATCATACTGGCAGAAACAAGTCAGAAGGAAAAAGACAGAAACCAAATGGCTTCACTAATATATGGACAACAAAATGAAAATACACAACTGAGTGAGGGGACCAGTTGGAGCGGCCAGAGAGGGGAAGTGATGGGTGACCCCAGGGATCAAAATGATGTGAAATATATTTACATAAAGAAATTATTTAAAAACAAAAAACAAAACCACTTTCCCTTTATGTAAATATCCTTGTGTAAATACCCTGGATAGAATCTTACTCTTCCAACAATATGGAAAGGTAACATTTCCATTTTATTGACAGGGTCACTGAGGCTCAGAGAGGTTTAGTCATTGGATCAAGGTTTCACATCTGGTAACAGAGCTATAAACTTGGTTTTTTCTGGCTTTCTTAAAGCCTGTGCTCTCTGGTCTCTGGCAAAGGAAGGCCAGGCTTCCCTTATTTGGTGTCTATCTTGCCCACAAAAATATGACTATTTTTCCTTTTGCTCTGGGATTCCCATGGCTTAGCACATAGTAGGCATTCTGTAAATATTTACTGAAAGAAGCAATTGTCATTTCACCTACATGATAAACATATATTATCATTATATGTATCTCTAAGGAGGTAAATTTGAGACAGTGCAGTTAAAATCCCAACCTTGGTGAGACCAAGTCAAATTATAGAGCTGGGGTTGTTTTGAGATACAGAGAAAAAGAAGTTAGCTTGTGAGAGTGCTTGCGAAGTTAGCTTGGTGACTCTGTACTCAATTTCTTCTTGTAAATGAAAAAGAAAGAAAGGCGTACTTACCACACACCCAGGGAAATAGGGAGTAAACAGCACAGAAGGGAATGAAATAAGTTGTTTCCTTCTGTCCCATTTCTGGTCTTGTTCTTCACTTACTTTTCTGAGCGTGGCTGGCGGTGGTTTTGTCTATAACTCAAATAATTGTGCTTACATTTCGATTTCTTGATACATCAATTTGAAGCAGTATTTATTGACTCCCCATTATGGGGAGGCTTGGATCTTCCTCTAACTTCTTCTTGCCAATTTTTGTTATATTTTTATTCTTCCACTTATTTCCTCTATGATTTAAAAGAAGGACTTTCATTCCTTGATTCATTAACCTGGTAGCTCTTGTTTCTCCACCATGTAACATAAGGAAATTATTTCCACATTACCTCCTTCCTCCTCATCCTGATATTGATCACAGCTAACCTTACTTTCACTTTGTCAAAATTTAGACCATTTCTATTTCACACTGTTACCACAATTAGTCCTTTCATGCTTTGTTTATATATACATTGATGCCTAAAATTGAGAATCAATGCACAGCTTAAACAATATTATCATCTGGTAAATATTCGCTGTAGAGTCATGGGAGTCTTTGTAGCTATAGAACAGATGCTACCCAGCACCACTAAATCATGGGGCACTCCGAGGAGCTTGTTCGAAGATTCAAGTTGAAATGGATTCCTTGCTTTGCTCTTCTCAGTCCTTTATTTACTTTTTTATTAGATAGACAATCACATTTTCAGGCCTAAAGTAAATACAAGTCATCAAAGCATAAGATGACCTACTAAATTATTTTACTCAGAAATATTTAATAGGACTCTTAAAGGATTTGAAAACATCAAGTTTCAACTGTTTTACAACTAACAAGTGAACGTTAACATTCTAGTTCTTCAAAATCCAGGTTGAGATACTTTATTAAGACTTTGTAAAAGGCAAAAGAAAAGTCTGTTCAGTGAATGGCAAAGGGAAACTTAACAGTCACATGTAAGAGTGAAATTAAACCATCATCTATTCTACACACTAAAACGAACTCAAAATGTGTTAAAAATTTCTGTGTAACTGATGAAACCACAAAATACATGCCTTATACGGAAAAGCATTTCTTACATTAATTATTTTATATTTCTTAAATTAATGATTTTAAAACTACATTCCATGACGTCATTCTTAAGGATATTGGCAAATAACACATACTTCTCTTGGGTGGAATATCTACATTGTATTATGTGCTATATATGTCCTGCATATATTTACTTTTAGATTGAGCTTCCAATCTACCTCTGATCACTTCTTACAAAAACTTTTGGAGTTCATAGATAATTTTATTCACAAACTATAATGAATAAAATATACTTCAAAAAAATTTTTTAAGGTATCGCTTAAATGTTTCTCATGCTTCTCTGATATTTCACAAATAGCATAAATTGTTATAATAGATTATTATATCTTCTCAGTCCTTTAAAAGAAGAACTCATGTTTGCCAATTTCATACCTGGAACATGGATCTTATCCTGGAAATTCTTATTGTACATTTTGCTTTCCTAGTTGACAGATGCACCGCATACCTTCTTCATCGTACTGCTACGAACGTCCAGATAACCTTAGTCATTCCAGTTGGAGAATGATCAGTTTCCAACAAACTTCTCCCAAGTACAACAGACTTGCTACCTTATACTTTTCTTCTGAGTCACTCCTGCTGTTTGCCGGATCTCATTAAGAGACCAAGTATACAATGCTTTGGACAGTCTCCAAAGGAATTCTCCGTGGCCCCTCAGCCTCCTGAAGGGCATGCCTGAAGTTACCTTTTTCCACTAACAGGCTTTCACACTCTTCTGTTTGTCTTTGAGTCCTTTCCCCGAAAAGCAAGGACTGGGACTGACTCCCTCACCATAGCAAGTTCTGAGTAAATAAGTTTTACTTATCCTCACTGGGGTGTTCTGTTTACGCCCATAGAATCCTTTCTGTTTGTTTGCTTTTCTGTAGTATATCCTTGGTAATTTTCTTCTAGCAAAATCTTTGGGTTTTTGTGGGTCTGGACTCTCATTTGGTTGGCATCTGGGTTCAAGGTACTTTACTCAAAACTCTGAAGGAATTACCCCACTGTCTTCTATTCCCAAGGGTTGTTGAGAAGATCAACAATCCTTTGTAGATAAATTGTTTCTATAAGTGGTTGTAGAAACAGCTTTTAACCCACACTCTGAAAGTGCATGAAGATATATCTGGGAATCTGCCTTAAAAAAGACTCAGGAGTTAGTGGGTCTTTCAATAATAAAGACTTCAAAAAATATTCAATTCTTTCCTTCTCTCTTACCTTTTTTTGGTTCCTTTCTTGGACCTCCATAAGATGACTCTTGGCCTTGATTAATCTTCTATGTCTTTCAATTTTTTCCTCTCCTATTGTGTTTATCTCAATCTCTTTTACATATTTAATGTTAGACTATTTCCTTGTTTTTCCATTTCAACGATTTTATTTTCCTCATCCCTTATTCTCTGTGGATGCCATTCTATCTCAAATCTTTTTGGAGTCACAAAATTGAGGTCTTGGGTTTGGCATGCTTACTCTGTTTCTTCAGGGGACCATTTGTTTCTTCAAGCTGTTTGTTCCTTTGTGTTTCGTTTCCCCTGAAATAAAACAATGGGTCTACTGATCTTTGATTGACCCTCTTACTTGAGCGGATGACATACTAGACACATACAAGGACTACAAACAGCATCACTGTTGAGTAGCATCACAAGGACTACATATGAGGTAGAGGTGGCTTGTGTGTAGACTTCCTTTGCTATTACTTTCTTCCTTAAGGAGAGGACTGAGTGTGCATGGGTGAGCCACATATACTGGCATGTTTTGTTTTAGGGTATATGAGTGGAGAGCAGTGGACAGTTTTGGCGTGGCCTTACTCAGAGATGCCAATTTTGCTGTGAAATCCAACTCATTTTCAGGAAGAACTCCCAGTTTCTTCAGATTTCTTCACCTCAGCTTAGGGGAAAATCCTGTGGCTTGGACCCTTAGAGACCCTACTTCAGCCAATGATCTCCTTTTATTATAGGTCTCCAACTGCTTGCATTTAGTGATGTTATGCCAAAGCTAGGCTCCAAGGCCTCCAAGGCTACCAAGGAGGTGGGGGGTCTCTGACTTGCAGCCCTCTGTTGCTGTCAGCTGCAATAGCAGGATTTCATTCACCTGTGACTTATTGGGTCCTTAACCTATTTTTGCTTTCTATATTTTAATGAATTGATTTCCTTTTGCAGTTTTTCAGTCACCGTTTTGGTTCAGTTGGAAAGTGCCTGATTTTTCCACCACCTTTGAGTAAGTTTTATTTTTTGTTGTTGTTGTTAGAATTAGGACAGAGGTGATTGGAACAGAGGGTCTATGACTAAGGGGAAATCAATTCAGCCTCACACTTTATTGCCATCATTGTTAATTGCCCTCCCAGTCATAGAGAGACAGACAAGCAGTAGGAGTCCTTTCATAAAAAATTTTTCAATTAAAATTTTTAATTGAATATATATATTCAATTTTATATATACATTCCCAACTTCAGGGTATAAAATGACGTCATATATGATGTCATTTTATACCCCAAGGTTGAGAATCCTTTCATTTTTTACTGCAGGGCCTGTAGCACTCACCTGTGATCCAGGGAGGCATCTGGGCTCCGCTGCCTTCTCAGTGCCCTGAAGATGGTCAGATAACATTGTGCAGAACTGGCTACACTTCTGTGGGAAGGTTATTCCCATCTCTTCTAGATTCTTCACCCCAGGGGATCAGAGTTATGGTTGCCCAGCTTTGAAATAACAAGCTACGTTTGTTTCCCTGAACAATTAAAATATAAGCCGAAAAACAGCTTTGCAGAGGAGGAAAAAGAACTCTGCCCCAAATGCTGATTCAATTATTTTGATTAGAAAAAGATGTTGTTGCTACTGTTTCTTGTCTATTGGGTCCAGATTGTAAGGAGACAGTAGAGGTTACCGCCTGGAGTCTAGCTAGGGGCTGGCTGCCTGGCAGTCATCAGGGCTCTGCTGCAGAGTCTGTGTGACAGAAACTCAGGGACACTGGTCCTAAGCGGTCAGATTCCATCAGTGGCTTATTCCAGCAGGAGTCTATAGTCCTGACTTGGAACAGGACTTTGGTTCTGCCTGAGAATCACATTTTCTCTTGCAGCTTATTATGAACCCAGGGTCATGCCCCAGCAAAAAGCAGGACTGGGGTCTGAACCAGGACCCTGTGACCTCAAGGCCTGTGTTCTACAGCCTTGAGAATTGACTGCTGAATGGCGAGACCAACCCAAGCTTAGCATGAGTGCTGGCACTGTACATGGCACTGTGGCCCAGGGTCGGAGTGATGGGGGAGGCTACATGTGTGGGGAGGACAAGGACACAGCTGACTGTCCTTCCATCCTGGTTTCAGTGAGGTGCAGGGTTTACCCCAGCAGTCACACCCAATCCGTTTTTGCTGCTGAATGAGTAGTCTGGAGGAGAGAAGAGTTTTTGTCGAGAAGGCAGGATTTGAGCTGGACTTCGAAGGAGTGTGAGATCTGGGAGGGTGAGAAGGCAGAAAGAACTTCCCAGGGCCATGAGAGATTGGATGGAGCCTGTGATTGGTGGGGGTGAAGGATGAGGGTTGCAGACCTGTGGCAGGTCTGTTATTGAGGTGTGTAGGCTTTTTTTTTTTTTAAACCCACTTTTCCTAAACCAGAGAAAAACCTTTAACTCTTTATCTGCTACAAAATGGGCAAAAGCCCTTATCAACCCGTAAGCTTCCACATACTAGTTACAGTTGTCACTTAGATATCTGCTGCTTGCCTGCTCAGCCTAGGGCCTCTCCCAAACTGAAGAAAAACAAAGCTTTAAACTGGATTCTTTGCTACCTGCAGCCTTACTATGTAATTCCAAAGCCAGACCAAACTCTTCAAGTGTTTGTTTAAAGTATTAAAGTATTGCTTAAAGTTGTCTTAAAGTATTACTAAGTAAGCAAGTAATTAAAGTGATTACCTAAACACGTACTACACGATAAGCATGTGAAAACCCCAATTTCTCCATTACATGTATTACAAAATAAACATGACAAACCCAGTTACCCCATGACATGTCCAAAACTGTCTTTTTAGTCTCTGGTCACCTCTCCACATGTCCAATTAGAGCCTACAAGCCTAAAACGGCATCCTTCTTTTCCTCCTTTGGCGTCTGTTCTGGCTTTTTCCAAACATGTGGTCCAGGATTTGGTGTTCTTCTTTTCTTTTGGCATCCTCTCAACTTTAGGCAGCAAACAAACAAACAAAACAAAAAACACCAAAAAAACTTCAAGATACAGGTCCATTTTCTCAGGCCTCACTCACCGTCTCTCCAAAAGCATCTGAGTCAAACTAGATAAAACAAGCTCCAATACAAAGTTCAAATCCCCAAATTCTTTAGACTCCTTCAGCACATACACCATCAACTTATACATGCTAAAGTCATGAGTTCACCAGCCCGGGTCAAAGGTCACGGACCCCAGGCTGCCTCAGCATTATCGCTGGGCCTCCGTTCTCCAAAAATGGCTGAATTTCTTTCTCGTCTCAGCTCTTTTTAGCTCTTTTTTTTTTCAAGCTCCTTTCAGCTCTTTTTAGCTCTTTCCTTCTTGTCACGTCCCCCCTTTCCAGGAGTGAACCTTGTCAATCATACCACATCACATGTTTTCCTCACATGTCTCGCATCACATGTTTTTCTTTCTCTTCCCCTTCTATCCTCCTGAAAGAAAACTCTGAATTCTAATGAAGACTAGCAGCTCCTGCTTTTCTCACTGAGGCCTGAGACAATCAAGTCAGCAAGTCAAATCTCTATAATGTTACCAGGTCCTTCTTGAAATTTACAATTCTAAAGCAAAAGGGAAGTAGCTCCTATTCCCTAGCTATGCAATGTTACTTATCAATGCACAACATCACCTATGTTAATGGTAGACACCTGCCTTGGAGAAACCACCAAGGCCTGATTATAGCAAACCCCGAAAGTTGGTAACATCAACTGGATATCAATGAATGGGAAGCCATGAGCTCTTCAAAAATGAGCTATGATGAAGATACTGTGATTTTTTATTAAGATTCTGTGATTTCTGAGACTCTGGTGATGAATAAGTGTACCTAATGCAATGAATTAATGACACTTATCTTCCTGAGTCCCCTTATCATCATGAGCCATAGTTTTGCCAAGTGCTTTACATGAAGTCCACTGAGTTGATCCCCGGGCTGTGAGGTAGGTGTCAGGATCTCTACTTCTAGACAGCAGGAAACACAGTTTCCAGGAAACTCAGAGAGGTGAAGAAACCCCAGCTCACACAGCCGTCAGAGCAGGGGCTTGAAGCAAGGTGTGTCTGCCTCTCAGGCTGTCTCTTTGGCTACATTTACTGTTCTGCTTCCAGAACAGGCGTGGGAGTCCCTGGGTGAGCTGGAGGCAGATTTGATGGCTTAGTCTTATGTTAGGCAGCAGGGGCAGGCTGGTAGAATAGCAGCATTTCACTTGAGGCTCCTTGGCCTGGTGTGAGGACTCCCTGCATCCTCAGGGCGGGCCCCTAAGGTCAACTCTGGCCAAGGTCAACTCTGGCCACCTTTCTCTGTGCTTCTCTTGCTCAAGGACTTGAAAACAATCTCCCTCAAGCCAGTAAATGAGGAAACACAGTATTTGCTCTCCCTTATTAGGCTTGGCTGGGAATCTCTTTCCCACACTCCTCACATGCAAATTGCAGTTTTCAGGAGCAGATTAACATTTCAAACTGGTTCTTGCAATTAGACCAGAACACCTGGTTTTGCAATAACTCTCATTTTCTGTGTGTGCTGAGGGGCTCTTGAAATTCCCATGCTTGGTAGATTACCCTAATGGCTGGTCACCAGCTGTTCAGTTGGCATGTTGCATGACAATGGATGGCAGCGCCCCACCAGCAGCTGGCAGAGGTCCCAGCAGAAGCAGGTAGAGGGCTAGCTGACACCTCCTCCTCCCATCACATGGCTCCTCTTAGGCAATCAGGGGTTCAGACTTAGGAGAAGCATGTCAGGAGGGCAGACCTCAGAGGCTGGCGAGCCCCATCCTTGCCTCTGCATCTGGACCAGTTAATCAAAGCCAAAGCTGTGGGCAGGGGCTGGATTGAGGGAGGAAGCTGTGAGCATCCAGGAATCATGAAGTCCACAAGCTGCTGTGTGCAGCCCTGGGACCCACATCCATTTTTGAGTTTTATACCAACTTTATTGACTGATGGAGCACATTTTCGATGCTCGATCAACAGCAATAAGCCCTAAGCCCCCCCAAAACAAAACCCCAAATCTGGAGTCTACACAGAAGGGTATAGCAGACTTCTACCATTTCCCTTCCACCTAATACTAAGCTCTCTCCTCTTTGTGTTTAATGTGGATGTGAAAAGGGCCTTGTCTCTCCTTTCAGAAACAAAGCAGGGACCCTCCCTCTCCCCACACCTCATCACAACACATGAGTCAACATGTGATATGGGCGGGGCCAGTCCAACATTCACCCCGGGACTTTGAGTCTGGTGCCAGGCTCTCAAAGATGGTGGGTGAGTGATGGGAAGACCAAACTCCATCCCTCTATGACTGCCATAGAACTCGCACTGGCGGTGGTCTACGGGGGCAGTGGACCCTTTACCAAAGGCCTTGCAAAAATGCAGAGGTGTTAGTTGATCTAACTCTTTATTGGACCCCCACCCATAGCCCCTTATGTTCTTCCCTCCTGTTTGAACCTCTCTCCTCCTGTATGTCTCGGATCTATAATGTGCTGACAAGTTTTGTCTTTCCCCCGACCCTTTGTTTGGTTTCCTATATTCCTCCTATAAGTGAAACCATCTGATATTTTTCTTTTTCTTTCTGACTTATTTTGCTTAGCATCGTCCCTTCCAGATCCCTCTATGTTGCCACAAATGGTGTGAGTCTTTTTGATTGCAGAGTAGTATTCCATTTGTATATATACCACAATTCATTGATCCTTTTGCTATCTTGGGGTTAGGTAATTTCCATATTTTAGTTATTCTAGGTAATGCTGAAATAAACATAGAGGTGTAGGTTTCCTTTTGAATAAATGTTTTTTTGTCCTTTGAGTGGAATTGCTGGGTCATTATGGTTGCTCCATTTTTAGTAACTTGAGGATCCTCCACACAGCTTTCCATAGTGGTTACAACAGTTTGCATCCCAAAGGGAATTCTCTTTCATGCAAAAAACAAACAACACTGGAAAAAACCCAGTGTGAGAGAGGGAACATCGGAATAAAATGATGGAGTCTCTTGCCTTGGGCAAGCCTATTGACAGGAGGACCCAGACTGGGGGGTAGGTCTAAGTTTAGGGACCTGGGAGCCAGGAGAAACTTATCTATGTGGTTACCAAACACTTTGTTTTGACTGTTCCAATTGAATTACTGGGAGCCAGACAGTTAATCGTTTATGAATAAATGGGGAATTTGGAGGATCTGCGTCTGTCCTTGTCCTAGGTGAATACAGTGTCGTCGATGAACAAGAGGGGAGACTTTGCAGTGAGCCATTACCTGGAACAGAAAAGACTGAGGGGATTCTTTAACTTTTGCTATTTTTCAGGGGCCCAGAACTTGGGTGAAATCCAATACTGCCATGATAATGCTGGCTGCTGCAAAGGAGACATGTTTACAAGCCTCTCTTCGACTCCATTATCTCCGTTATAACCCATGAGGTAGGTGGTTATTACCTTCATCATTTTACAGGTAAGTTCAGTAGGAGCAGAGACTGAAATTTCTGAGGCACCACTTCAGAAAATGAAAGAGCTCAAGTTCAAGCGCATTTCTTAGAATCCAGGTCTGTTACTTTGCTCTATACTGTCTCTCTGCACGGGCTAGTAGCTTAGCTAATATCACAGATCTGGCTAATTGTTCAGACACTAGCACAGCATGATCCATATGCATTTATAGAACTTTTCATGATAATTAGGTTCCATCAATAGCCAACACAATATAAAAATGGAGATCAATGGCAGACTCAATTCTGGCCTGGACTAGCGCTCTCTAATTCACCCACCCAACTTCCAGTATGGAAGGGCTGAACTAGCATGACTGTCAGACCTTGCCCCAAGCCTGGCAGTCAATGCTGCAAGCCTTCTTTAGCAAAACTGCTCTTCTTGTGGAGGAAGAAAAGAGAGATGTCAATATTATACCTTTCTTGATGCGCTCAGCTTCCCTGCTAACCAATAAGCTCCCAGACAAAAAAACAGTGGAGATGAGATATTTTACGTGGTGTCGGGGTGGAATCTCAGGCAGACTTGGTGTGGTTCTGAGATGGTCTCAGCTCTGAGAAGGCTCTGTTGATACACGAGAGTAACCGTTCACAGGGGTCTTCTTACCAGAGGGTGGGATAAACAACGTTGACACCTCAGGAGACTTGGATGCTGCCAATAATGTGGTGGAAGGACCCCAAGGTCTTGCCCCTAGGTGGTACTGACCCTTCAGATACCGCAAGACTCGGGGTTACTTAGTGCCTTCGATTTCATTCTGGCTCTTCCATGCAGCTGGATAAAGAGCTACAACAGCCCTCTATCTCCTGTTGAAGGGGGAAGATGCCCATCTCATTGGTTGGTCATAAGGGCTAAATGCAAACAATCAGGTGCCAATATCTCATGTGATAGCGAGGAGGAGGATGGACCAAACAAATCAGTCTCTGACAATGCAGAAGGACAGGCCTCTCCTGGCTGTCTGAACAGACCTTCCTCTAGCTTGTGAATTATTCCAAGCAATGGTTCACCGAGGCCCTCCAAGCTTAAGAGAATCTTGCCGCTCCCTTCACTACCTGGATGCATGAAGATCCAGGGTATTCTCCAGATTTAGGATCACCTCCAGGAATAACCTATCTGTGGGAGAAACCTGACTCCATTGCAAAGCAAACAGAGGATGCCAGAGCAGCTGCCCTTTTGCCATGCGAGCCTCCTCCTCTCTCCTGGGCAGCATAGACCCCTGACCCCTTCTGTGGCTCCGGGATGAATAGCCTCACTTTGACCTTGTTGATTCTGGAATTTACATCCATGTAGCGCCTCCCTATGTGTCTAATTGAATTTGTTCTTTTCTCCGATGGATCTGTCTGATGATATTTGATGACTCCCCCAGCCTGAGATGAATCCAGAGGGATGGGGGGAATTCCCTCTCCAGCTCTGCTGTGGGAATGTAGAGGGGACCTGCTTGGTCCTTCTCCCTTTCTTGCGGGAAACAGCTGGTCACTTTCCAGCCTCATTTCTGGAGCTGTGGCGTCTCCCTCAGCGTGCTCTGGCTGGGCATGGGGCCCGCTATGGTCACTAAGATCTTCCCTTCCCTCCCTTCATTTGGACTTTCAATGGTGACATGCTTTCCCTGCTGACCTCTGATCTACTGTTGTCTAGGGGTGACCCATTGCTTGGCAGGGGCCCTGCTGCCTTGTCTAAGGGGACAGTGGGGAGCAAAGGAAGGTACCCAACATCAGCTAACAGAGATGGGCTGAAATCTCAGCTCCCACCTGTCTGTAGGATGCTAGACTTATTGGATGCTTTCAGGCAAGATACTTAATCTCGCTGAACCTCTGTTTTTCCTCCTGCAACATAGTGGATTTATCTAATGAAGATTTAGCTAATGTCTATTCCATCTATCTAATAGCATTATTAAGAATTAAAAGAGACCAGAGCCAGTCTCTAGCATGAGAGCTCAGTCAACAAAGATACCCTTTTACAAAAAATAAAATTGTATCAGTTTATTATTGATTAACAATACTATTCCTTGTGGGAGCCAAGCTTCATGCCTGGCTATGTATCTAAGCCTCACCTGCCCTTCCACCAACTTTCCAGTGCCACTCCCATATCAGCTGGATCCCAGAACCATCTCAGCTCAGAACCGTCTCCTCCGGGGACCACCAGGTTTCACAGAGCCCAAGAGCTGCTTTGATTTGTTCGTTTGCTTGCTGTGCCTGCTTATACTCCATGTAACAGAAGCCATCTGGCAGCTGACTTTCACTCCCTGACTCTCCTCCCTTAGCACACTCGCCTCCAGTTCTATCTGCACTGTAGCAAACAGCCTGATCTCATCTTTTGGGGTAGCTGAGTCTATCCCATGGAGTCTGTAGGCTGAAATTCCTTTATCCAGTCATCTGTGAATGGGCCTTTAGTTTGACTCCACATTTTTAAAAATTTTATTTTATTCATACTTTAGATTTTACAGTCAAGGCAAATGATTATTGGAAAGCCTCTCCCCCACCCACCGTTGACGACCCCCTCTGTTCACTCCGACCCCTCTCCTGATTGTTTTTTGGTCTATGTTAAGTCCTTTGTCACTTCGTATTCTATGTTAATGTCCTTTTCTTTGGTGAGGGACTGTAATCCTAGAATATAGCAAGCCTTATTGGTAAATGTTCAGTCTTATCTCTGTACTGGGTACCTGTTCATTCTCCGTTGAAATCTATCGGTGTTTTCTCTTGTTGACGGTCTTCAATCAATTCCATTCAATGTAGAAGATACTCGTTGTGGAGGGGACCTGCCGAAAAGCTTTGCAGATCATTTCCTCTCCTTCATTGTAGCTTTGTGTGGGGCTGTAGCCCCATCTCTGTGACCTTCCTCTCCCATTGATTGGGGAGGGGCACCTTGCTTTCTTGAGCTGTGTATCTGTCCTTAGCTTTTTGATCCGTCCACTTGTGATTCTGTGATAGGTGATGTCCATGACCATTTCCCCAGTCCAATATATCTTGTCTTTATCACGGTTCCTTCTCTCACAGTCTACTCGTATTTGTGCACAATATTCTGCTCGGTCCCTCACCAATTCTGTTGGTCCAATGGATTATCACTTCTCTTTCCTTCTAAGGACTAATAATAGTGGTGGGAGTGAAAGAGGTGGCAGCCATGTTTTGGCTGTTGTGATGAAGGCTGCTGTGAACACCAGGGGTGCAGATATCTTTTTGAATGCGTGTTTTCCTCTTCAAAGTCACTTTTCAAAAGGAGGAGGCTAAAAGGTAACAGGTGCTCCTTGTTAAGAGTGGCAGATAGGCTGGAAAGGCGAAACTCAGGACAACCTTGAGGTAACCTGTAACTGCTGTAAAGGGCCTGGGAGGAGCCTGGCTGTATGGAGAGACTCTGGAGCTGCCGGTGCTCCACAGGGGTTCCCCCTGTGCTCCCCAGCTGAGGCGGAGGCAGCATCTGCACTGGTTGGGGGTGGGTCTGCTGTTCCAGTCGCACCACAGAGCCCACAGGTTCACTTCCTAAGGCCCTGCCCAGGTCTTAGCTGTCTCCCCTTTGGTCCTCCAAGCAGACCTTTCTGAGGGGCTTACATCAGCCACGCAGCAGAGCATTTCAGTTGGCTTGGAAGTGAGTGCAGGCCGGCGTGCCCAGCACCTGCCACTTCAGGGAGGCTGTTGGAAGCCCGCCGGGAGTGGGTCTGAATGCCAGCTTATTACTTTCTGGGTTTCCCTCCTGCAGGCAATTATGTTTATTAAATGCCCACCAAGTGGAGAGTTCTGGCCCGGATGCTGTGGGGAGGAATAGAAAATGCACCCAGTCTCACCTGCTGAAGCACTCACAGCCCGTTAGGGAGTGGAGACCCAGCCCAGGAAAATCCAACACAGAATTCACACTATGGAGTGGATTTTGGTGAGAGGGGTCTCCTGAGGGATGGGGAGGCCGAGCTGAGGCTGTACTGGAGGCGCTGCTTAGAGGTCAGTGAAGCTCGTCAGGAAAGGCGTCCCAGGGAGAATTCATTTGCGTGGGTTTGTCCCACCCAGGGACATTGCTGGCGAAGGAGGGACCAGGGCATCGTCAGAAGAGACAGTGGCATTTGTGTAAGTGCAGCAGCAGGGTGTGTAGGACTGAGGTGAGAGGGGCTTATGTTCTCGAGATTGTCTAGGAGGAGAATGGGGGGTGGGGGAGGGGGCTGTCGGTGAAGTTTAATGGTAGGAGGCAGGAGCATCCATGGTGGCTCTTGGCTGAGTAAACATACACAAGGTTGGAGCTGAAGTATCCTCTACCCAGTGTGTGTATGTGTGTGTGTGTGTGTGTGTGTGTGTGTGTTTGGGATGGGATGGCCTCACATCATTAAGACTAGAGCTTGAACTCTCTCTGGAAGATCCAAAGTATGGCTGAGCCACCAGTGGTTTATTTTCTTGTTTCTTGGACACCAAAGAGTCTCCGTGAAGTTTTTTTTTTAAATTTAAAATCTTTCTAATTAATCATTTTGTTGTTTACATATTTATGTGTGTGTATGTACACACACACACACATATACACACATATATAACACATCAGTAATTCCCCAGGGTTCTCCCTCCACCCTATTGCCCATGAACCTTCATTTCAATCTTCTTGAGCTCCTCCCTTCTCCAATTTTGTCCTCTCCCCTACTCCTCCCTCACCGCCTGCCCCAGCTCCGCTGTCAGCTTACTTTGACTTTTTCTTGGCTTTTGTTTGTTATTCCTATAGCCCATCTACAGGTGAGATAATATGGTTTCTATTTCTTTTTGATTTTTTTTTCCAATATGATTCCCTCTAGGTCCATCCATGTTATCACAAATGCCTCATATTTGTCAGTTTTGATTGCAGAGTAATATTCCATCATGTAAATATACCACATCTTTTTCAGCCATGCATCATCTTGGGGGCATTTGGGTTGTTTCCATATCCTGGCGATTGTAAATAGTACTATGATAAACATCCAAGCACTGGTGACTTTTGGAATGAGTGTTTTAGTGTGCTTTGGGTAGATTCCCAGTAGTAGGATTTTTGAATTGAATGGTAGTTCCATTTTCAGTAGTTTGATTGTCCTCCACACAGCCTTCTGTAGTGACGGGACCAGCTTGCAATCCCACCAGCAGTGTAAGAGTGTTTCTTTCTCTCCACATCCCCGCCAACACTTGTTGTTACCCATTTTTTTTTTTAATATGGGCCATTCTTACTGGTGTAAGACTTATCTCAGTGTGGTTTTTATTTGTATTTCCCTGATTATTAGTGATGTGGAACATTCTTTCATATGCCTATTGGCCACTTATATTTCCTCTTTGGAGAAGTGTCTTTTTAGTTCTCCCCATTTTTTGAGTGAGCTTTTTGCTTTGGTTTTGTGAAGCTGTGTGTGTTCTTTGTGGGTGTTTGTTTTCAGACCTTTATCACTTGTATGGACTCAATGAAGGTTTCATAACAGTGTCACCTGTGGGTGTTTGGGGGACAGCAACGCACAGGGGCAGAGGATGAGAGGGACCTGGACCATGTCCCCTGGTCATGAGACCAGCAAACCTTGAGGTCTTGTGGGCCTGCTGGGCCCCTGGACCTGGCTACTACCCTTGTCAGAGACAAAGAGCAGCTCTTGACCTCAGGACTCACAGTATTTCAGGGTGAGCAAAAAATCAGGGTGCTTGGGGCTTAAGGTCAGAATCCTTTAACTCACTCCCATTGCAGAGACTAAAAAGTGGTCTCCCCAGCCTGTCATCTCATGATTCTCTTAGCTTCCCATATTGCCAAGTTCTGGGGCTGGCGGGCTCCAGAATCTGTGCTGTCTCCCCAAGAGTTCACTGGAGAATTTTGTTTATTTTGCATCTTGTTTAATCTCATGTCACTGATTTTTCCCAAGCAGCATTTTCAAAGATACATCCCTGCCCTCCGTCCTCTGGCTTGAAAACACCTTCTCCTGAGACATTCTGTCTCTGCCAGAGCCCACCCCAGGCCTCCCTGCTAGCCCCCCCCAGATAGGCAGCACTGCCATAGGCTGCTATTAATCATGGGCCCCTCTTTGCCAGAAAGGAGGTCTGGGGGGCTCTGCTGTTACCCCTCCCCTATCGTGGATGGAGCCTGGAGAGGAGTTCTAGTGTAAGCTGCCTCAATCTGATTTCTTCTGGGATCAATCTGAGGATGTCACCTCAGAGTGGGCTCTGGGTGGAGACTAGAGTACCTTCTCCCTGGGACGCTGTGGTGAGTATTCCCAGGTAGGCAACAGCATCAGGCAGACACCTGCCCTCGGCAAGATGACTGCATCTGCCAGTCAGGAGACCTGGGTCACGGCTGTTAGCCTGTGTCCCAGGCCCAGGTGAGCTTTTCAGACTCCTCCTGTGGGCTCGCTCACTCAGCATGCACTCAGCTATGGAAGTGGTCAGTGGCCAGCTGCCTTTGGGGTGACCCAGGTACCTTGCAGGTGTGACCTCCCTGCAGAGGGGAGCTGAAGGACAGTGAGGCGGGCCTTCTCCGAAAGCGAGGGCCTGGCCCCTGGTGCCTGGAACACTGCGACGTGGGTGGGAGCTGGGTCGAGGGCCTGCTTGCACAGGACGCTGGAAGCCGGCCCCAGACGCAGGGACTTGTCAAAAACAACCATGTTTCTGCCAGGCGTCTGTGCTTATCCACTCACAGGATTGATTTCCAAATGAAATCCTCCTACCGCATGATTTAGGTTCATTTATATAAATTATACAGTGATTTATTTAATGACCTACTCAGAGCACTGTAAGTTCTACAGCATCCATGCAATTTATTATTTAAACTCCATATTAATCATATGCGAGGAGGAGACAGGATTGTGTATGAGGATCACGGCTTGGCTCAGATTGCCTTATGGAAGCCTGAAGTGGGCTTTGTTCTGAGCATAAAAACACGGGCTGATCCCTGAACCCATTAGTTGTTTCTTGGGGATGGGTGGGGAGGTACCAGCGACCTTTGTTTCTCTGCTCCAGCGGTGCAGTGCCCTTGACGTTCTCTGTGGCTCTACCCTCAGACTATGATGGCCACTGCTGCCAGTGAACCTGATGCTCCAGGAGGGATGTGGGCTCCGTGGGCTCTGCATGGCCAGGGATGGGGTACCAGGGACCTGGCATCGCTGAGTTTCGAGAAGCGAATCTTGCTTCCTGCAGAAGTGACAGGCCCTTGTAGAACTCTAGCACCTTTGCTTAAAAATATCCTCTCTATTAGTCGTTATTTATTTTTAAAAATAATTTATTTATATATAAATTTCACATCTCTGTGATCTCTGGGATTCACCTCCCTCCCTGACCATTCCCATCTTGTTCCCCCCCCCCCCAGTTGTGTACTGCAATTTGGTTGTTGGCTTGTTTTGACTTTTTTTTCATGGCTTTTTGTTTATCTTTCCCATGACCCGTATAGTAGTGAAACCATTTGGTTTCTTTTTCTTTTTGACTTGTTTCTGCTAATATGAGTTCTAAGTCCATCCATGTTATCATAAAATCATCCAATTTGTCATTTTTAATTGATGAGTAATATTCCATTGTGTATATATACAAAACTTGAAGGAAAACATAAACAGATGGGACTACATCAAACTAAAAAGCTTCTGTACAGCAAAAGAGCGATAGAAAAAACTAAAAGAAGCCCAACTGAATGGGAAAAAAATTTTGCCCTCCACAAGAGTGATAAGGGTTTAATAACGAAGATCCACAAGGAACTCACACAATTAAACAAAAGCAAAACAAGAAGCCCGATCATAAAATGGGGAGAAAAAGAAACTTCTCCAAAGAAGAAATGCAAATGGCCAACAGGCACATGAAAAATTGCTCAATGTCACTAGCAATAAGGGAAATGCAAATCAAAACCACAATGAGATATACCTTACACCAGTAAGAATGGCCCACATCCAAAGAATGGGCAACAACAAGTGCTGGCGGGGATGTGGAGAGAAGGGGACACTCTTACACTGCTGGTGGAAATGTAAACTGGTCCAACCTCTATGAAAAGCTGTGTGGAGGACCCTCCAATTAATGAAAATGGAACTGCCATATGACCCAGCAATTGTTCTCTTTGGATTCTATCCAAAGGAGACTTCAATGTGGGTACAAAGGGACACCTGTACTCGATGTTTATTGCAGCACTATTTATAATTGCAAGGACATGGAAGCAACCGAAATGCTAATCATCTTTTAAGTGAGCTGGTTGTTCATTTCTCTACCTAGGAGTTGATTTCCTTCACATTGGCTTGTAGGTCCCTCTATTTTAAGGAAATTAGCTCTTTGTCATTGTGCCTTACACACAGTCGAGAGGGGCCTTGCCTTGGCTCCCCTTGAACCTCTGTGGGTCAGGAATCCATAACTAAGGGGAGTACATAACTAAGGGGAGTACACTCTTTTAGGTCATTCTATGGGCTCATGGGACCCTGGGATTTCCTGCTCAGATGGTTCTCAGCCTCTTATCACACCTCTTCCCCTGTTGTCTATCAGAGGTTAGACTGCACTGCAGGGGTACACACCCTGGTGTGTGTGTATGTGTGTGTATATGTGTGTGTGTGTGTGTGTGCGTGTGCGTGTGTGTGTGTGTGTGTGTGTGTGTGTGTACAGGCGCAGACCGTGGCCTGGGTGCAAAGTCCCTTGCAGCAGGAGATGGAGCCAGGAATGGGAAGTGTTGGGGGAGGCTGGAGCTATCTTTTCCCTCTGCCACACTGTGGGGTGGAGCTCTGAGGAGCTCATGGGTTCTGAAGTCCAACCTGGTGTTCTAGGTCGGAGAACCTAAGGTAGGAGAACCAAGCATACACTACCAGTTTAGTAGCGTGACTTGTAACTTGGAAGATAACAGGTGCTATGTGGGCCTCCATTTGTAACCTTGCCCTGGGACTTGCAAAGGTCAGGGCCATCCTGCCCCTGCCCCTGAGAGTCAGGCAGAGCCAGACGCAGGCTGGCATGCTTTGCATGTTCCTTGGGCACGGAACCAGAGGCCTCCCACTTATCATGGGTGTCAGGACCTGATGTTCTCTTCACTGTGGACAGCTATGGTCTGACTCTACAGACGAGGCAGCTGAGACCCAGTGAGGTCTTGCCCCTAGTCAGCCTGCTTCTTCCTTCTGCAGGCCCAGGGATACCTTTCTGGTGTGTTTTTGTGAGAACTGCTTCAACATCCAGGCTTCCATTTTGAAATCAAATCAGAGAGAGATAACGTCTCAAACAAGAGAGAATAAATACAGCGTCAAAAGCAGGGATCAGGCAAGACTTCACAGCAGACTGGAGCTGTCTGTCTTCAGAGGCAGCCCCCATGACTGCATTGCACCATAGAGGAGGACCCCTCTGATTTTCTCCTGTGTGATCACCTGGAAGCACAGGCATTAGATAGTTGGACTCAGGCCATTAAAAATATTGATACTGGTGCGGAGTTGTTTGCATCTTCGCCTGTGTCCTGCTTTAACAGCACAGTGGCAAACATGACATTTCCCCCAAGCAATTATAGAAACCTGCAGACATTTAGAGGGAGCTGGTTGTGCATTGATGTGGGAAGCGGAGCTTCCCAACCAGGGACTCCAGAGTCGTGGCACTGTGACTTTTTGACCCAATTTGTGCTCCTTCCTGTGATGAACAGGGTTCTGCAGAGAGTTGGCTGCCGGCCTCAGACCTGAGGAGCACCCCTAGGTGAGAGACACTTACTGACTCATCAGGTAAATCAGGGCCCTGGGCCCCTCTCCCCCCCTCCCCTCTGTAGACTGGAGTCTGGTGTGTATATGTGTGTGTGTGCGCACGGGGGCACTTGCATTAGAGACCTCAGCATGCCTTTCCCTTCTCCCCAGGGAAATCAGGCACCTGTCATAGCCATAGACCAGGCTTCCCATAGCTTCTGAAGGTCCTCACTGCCCAGAGAGGCCTTAGGGACAATGCCAGTGGAACTCTGCAGGCAGGGGGGTGGGGCGTGAAGATAAGTTCAGGTTCAGGGCCGATCAGTTGATGCCCCGTCTTGGCCTCCATGCCAGCCACAGTAACTCTTCTGCTGTCATTTAGGGTGGGAACAATCTCCCTAAGGCACTCCCCAGAGGAATGTTAAGTTGGATTTCTCTCCATGCACTGTTAGTCTTGCTCTGGGGAGAAGTGGAGTCATGCTGGATACCTGGGGGTGTTCAATGTGCCATGGTGGAAGCATTTGGAGTTGGGAGTCAACCAGCCTGAGCTATTCCCTCTATTAATCTGTTGGCTGAAAGGACCAATTTATTATCATCTTTGAGTCTCTGTTTCTTCCTCTGTTAGAAGGAATCATAATGCCTATCTCCAGGGGCTAGGGATTTTCAAAGGAAATGATACAGGATGTATGACTGTAGTTTGCATTGCATTACTACTATTTTTAGGACACTAAATGGTTAAGCTGTTTACCCAAACTATCACTTTACTTCTCATTCAGCCCCAGAATGAAGCTATAAGGGAAGAAGGATGAGCGTTCCTCCCCTCCAGCTGGTGAGTAGAGCCAGGTATAGAAGTTTCTTATAACTTGATTTCGCAAGTACTCTTAGTCATCTGTTGAACTCAGAACACCAAACCTTCTTCCTGCAATTCCGACCTGTGAGGAATAATGAGAAACAGTATGTGCAGTACAATATAAACTCAACATGAGAGGAACTTTGCCTATTTTGTCCATTGCCATATCCCCAGGGCTCCACAAGTGTTTGCTGACTGACTGAATGACCTGGTCTAATAGTAAATTGGGGAGGGGAGGGTAATAGTAAATTGATAAAGTCCCTCGGGAAGTTGTAGGTGAGGATAGGAGTTCTGGTTGGGCATCCTGAGAAATGCTTCAAGGAGGGGTCACTCTCAAGAAGTAGGTGGTTGGCTCTTGATGGGCTGAGAGGAGAGGGGAGAATATCCCAGAAGCAGGAACAGTGGGGGCAAAAGCACCACTCTGGTCAGTGGTGGGCATACAGAGGGACTGTGAGTGATGTGAGTCAGTTGTGGAGTGGAGTGTGTGATGCCCAAGCTGGTGGCCATATCCCCAGGGTGCCTGGAAAAACCCCACTTATGCCTGTTGTGAATAAATGAGCACTTGTTCATTATTCCTGGTGCACCTTTCTACTTTTGAAAGTGTCTCCATTTGAAAGCTCTGCCATCTCCTCCCCTCCCCCTTTCTACAGTGAGAGATGAGGCTAGCAGGCTACAAGGAAGATTGGGGCAAGATTAAGGAAGGGCGGCTGGGGCCCCAGGGTGTGAGCAAACCAGTGACCACTGTAGAACACCAGACCCCAGCTTGCTGGCCTCTTGGAGTCTGAGACAAGCTGGAAACCAGAATCTCTATTTGCAAGTCCTCACTGGAAAACAGTGGTTCAAAAAATAAAAAAACACCGATTGGTTGAACAATACCCATCTGTGGACTCTGTCTGGCCTAAGGCTACTCATCTGTCCCTTCGCTGGGCAGAAGGGAGCTGAGGAAGATGTCTGAGGAAGGGGGTGACCTGGCAGAGGCTGAAGCTCACTGGACTTGGCTCAAGGCAGGATGAGAGTGGAGATGGGATGCATAGCTGGAAGCTCCTGGCTGGGCCCCAGTGAGCTGCTGGGGCTGGGGGGCTCTGAGGAGGCAGGGGCAGTGGGGAGGCAGGTGAGGATGGAGGTGGCCAATGAGCTCACTCAGGGCGGAATGTGCTGAAGTGCCAGGGAAGAGCTCTGCCATCTCTCTGTCAGCATCTGCTGGGGTGTGAGAAACCCATTATAAGCTTGGTTAACTCATCGGGGGACATATGCTAACTCTGGGTCACCACCACTAGCATTTACGGTTCGTGAGATACTTTTCCTTGAGGGCAGGTATTTCAAAGCTGAAAACTGGCCTTTTCCTCACTGTGTTGCTTTCTGCTCTAGAAGCATGACACTGGGAGGTGGCAGCGACCTGAGGAGTCAGAGATGGGCTGCTTACTCTGGGCTGTGGACCCAGCTGCAGGTCAGCAAGGCCAAGGCCATACATAGTCCTAGAGATGCTCACCAGTCTTCAGGCTGACTGCTGACTGTGTGGGGGCAGGTCTGATATTATCCCTCCATGATCTGCAAAGAGCTGAGCATCTAGGGGAGCGGGAGATGAGCAAGATGGAGATGAAAGACCAAACCAAAACAACTATTAAACTGATCTACTGTGGGCAGGGTGTGCTGACCACTGGGCCATGCTGTCTGTGAACCCCTGAAGGGCACAGTCTTCACCCCATCAAGAACTTTCCTGAGGGAGAATGTTTGGGGCAGCTGCTATCCTCCCCTAAAGCACTATTTTAAGGGCACCAGAGACTGAAGAACAGAGATTTGGGTTTCCAGTCTCAGTCCCACCACTCCACTTAATAGCTGTGTGACATTCAACAAGTGCCTTAACCTTTCTGTGCTTTCGTTTCCCAACAGTAAAATGGGAAGAATGATGCCAACTGTACAAGCTGTGTCAGGCTTAAATTAGTGACTACTCTTACGACTTGCAGGCTGCTCAAGATGCCAGGACTCCAATTCATATTTAAAGCAGCAGGTTTATTGGCAAGAAGCTGGTGTACCAGAGTCCCCAAGTCAAGATGGCAAGAGAGACCCCAAGCAGTCTCCGTTACAATCTTTTATAAGGCAAAACCACCCCTGCCCTCCATTGTGAAACAAGCAAGTAGATGGAGGATGCACTCCCATAACTGTAGGACATGTTCCCATAACTACAGGTTTCCAATAATGCTGACATTCATCATCTATCAGGAGGACAATGCTGGTGCCTATCATTCATAAGGTGGACAAAGTGGTTGTCAGGAACAATGAGGAGTAAGGGGAAATAGAAACAGGATGTCGAGCCAACCAGCTGTGGCGGGTACTTTCTACTGAGGGCAGGGTGAGGGCACTGGTTTCAAAATGGAGGTTTTAAACCAAAGGGAGTTACTTTGGTTAGTCTGTTCACAACACATATGGAACAGGATGCTTAAAAGCTTTGCACTGTGGCACCAAGATACCAGAGGAGCTGAAATGCATCAGAGGAGTCTGTGTTGATCTACAGAGCAGGTAACTAGCAAGTGGTTAACCACTTCTTGAAACTCTTCACCCCAGTGAAGATGCAATGGGTGAGAGAGATGGAATCGATCTCTTTCGGATAGAGGTGGGTGAATGGAACCGTCCCTCAGCTCCCCTCCCATTCCAAGGAGGAGTGGTGGTGAGGTGAGGACCATCTAGAGAGCCAGAGAAGACCCCCTGTGATTGGGTTTCAGAGCAGTGGTGCAGGACTCATGTCTGTAACAGGAGAGGGGAGGGTGGCATCTGGTAGCAGCCACACTCTTCCTCTATTAGCTGAGGGTGTGTGTACCCCAGGCCAGATGTGGAGTAGGCCAGATGTGGAGTAGGCCAGATGTGGAGTAGGCCTGAGTTGGTCCCTGGCACCAACACCAAGGAGATGTGGGGGTCCATTTGGGGAGTAGCTGGGTTTGGTGGCCTATTTTATTATCCAACCTAAGTAGATGGAGCTAATTGGGTGCCCAGCCATCTGGTCAACCACTCTTCTGGGTGTCTCCATCCATGAGGGTGCTCCTGGGTGAAATGGATGTTTGAATCCGAGACTGGGAAATTCAGTTGCCCTCCCTGACATAGACGGGCCTCCTCCAGTCAGCAGAAGACCTGATGAGAACAGAGAGGCCAAGGGGAGCTCCCGGCTGCCTACTCTGGCCAGACTTTGGGTTTTCCTCCCTTTAGACTGCAGCTGAGATGGCCACTCGTTTGGCCTTGAGTGTGCTGATTTTGGCCTGGAACTTACATTGCTGGCTTTTCTGGTTTTCAGACCTGGGCTATAAAACATCATCCCTCCTGGGTTTCCAGTTTGCTGATTGCAGATCCTGAAACTTCTCAGCCTCCATAATTGTGAAACCAACTTCTTAAAATCAATTTGACTTTCTACATGCCTCTCTCTCCCTCTCTCCATCTGTCTCTCTGTCTCTCTCCACCCATCTCGTTGTCTATCATCTGTTTACCCATCCCTCTCTCTATCCATCCACACCCTGTTGGTTCTGTTTCTCTGGAAGACCCTGATCATACACTGGGGCTCAAGGAAGGGCTGGTCAGTGGGGGAAGAGGAATTGTCCACACTCTTTAGAGTCATGAAAATGCCTCATGAGAAACTGCTGGCTTCAACTCCTGGCAGGTTCGGAGTGAGGGAATCATCCTAAACTGGAACCAGTCAAAGTATCACCTTCCATCCCTACACGTCCATCCTTGCTCCTGCTGTGCTGGGCACAGGGGAGACAAAGGAGCAGCCAAGTGAGAGGGAGGCTACGGGGTATGGAGGTGGGGGCAGGTGACGCCAGTTGCACCTGCTCCAGGTGGGCACCGCTGCTTGGGCAGGAGAAGACCAGGTAGGAAGGATAAAAGTTCAGGGCTCTGAGAAACAGAGACATGTCAGGGGAAGTAGCTGCACAGAAGAAAGGAGAAGGCAGCATGATTCGGCAGAGGGAGATGCTTTAGGCGGTGATGGAGGAGGAAAATCAAGGAGGAAGAGTCTCAGACTGCAGACAGTGATTATGGCCAGCTTATACCTGCTCAGTCCCTGACTGCCTCCCCCTGGTCCCCTGTGGAGATCACCCAGTGGAAGAGGCACCTAGCCATTAGCTGGGAGTAGCCCTGGGGAGTGTGGCATTGGTGCCAGTGTGCTGGTGGATCCTAAGATGGCAGATGGACAGTCAACTTTACAGCAGGGTCTCCTGGGGGAGATTTGAACCATTGTCTCCATGGCCTCCAAGGCACCCCCACCCCCCACATTCCCATGTTTGCCACCCAGCAGTCATATAGGCTGCAAAGTTTCCACATGCAGCAGATCCCAGCTGGGCAGGGGAGAGTTTCTTAACTTGAAGCCAAGTTTCTGATTTTGCTTATTGCATGGTATTTGACCACTCTAATGGCTGCACGGGGACTGTTTGCATCTTAAAGTGAACATAGAACTTCTTAGTATCTAACAGTGACCAGAAGTGCTATGTAGATGATGTGAGCTTTCATCTAAGAAAGCCCCCCTTTCCCCCCCGGCCCCTCCCTGGGGAACTGAAATGAACTGTGGGTCTCAGAGTAAAAATACCTTTATGACACCATTTCCTGAGTCCTGCGTGCTCAATGCAGTGGTTACAGCTATAAAGTGCTTAGATTAGTGGCCAGCCTGCTGTAACCGCTAAGTAACAGAGGGTATCTTTGGGCAACCTTGGTGTCCTAGAAAGAGGAGAGCAGGGACAAGCAGGGAGGGGAGAAAGGACAGGAGCAGAGGTGTGTGGTGTCCAGGTGGACATTCAGCCTCATGGTCAGAAGCGTGGCTCTGGGGGCCCCCCGCCCAAGC
>PVHY01013399.1:0-41486 GCA_004024945.1 Uropsilus gracilis
GCTGGGGATGGTGGTAAGAACCCACGAGTGGAAAGTTTAAACTGTGTTTTAAAGTTTTTCTTTCCTGCAGTTTTTGGAGCTGAAAGCAGAGAGCAGTTGGCTGGCTTTTGCATATCAATGGTAAAGGTGATCAGTGAAAATGCTAATGAAGAGTGTGTAGCCTGCTTTGTAGAGAGTAGCAGGCAAATAAGAGTATCCAGTTAAGGTTAAAGGTGGATGCGAAGGAACTGCTTGGGAGAGAGAAGCAAGCAGATAGGGGTAAACAGTTAAGTAAAGTCAGAAAGTCTCTTTTTACCCACTTTCAGAATCACAACTATAATGTGAGAATTAAGGACTGAGAGCCAATGGAACTCACTGAAATCTAAAGCCTTCTCACCTCATCTCATATGTCCCTTGTACAAAAGATAGTCCCTAGAAAAGTTCAGTATAAAATTTCTTCATTGTGATAACACATTACAAAATTTAATAAACATCACATTTAATCACGCAATACTGAAATCACTGCCTTAAAACCCACAGATGGAATGGCAACCATAACACTCTTATCACATCACTATATAGCTCAAGGCAAAAGATCTGATTTTAGCAAAATTGCACAAAGTCCACTATGCCTTGACACACACATCAAAATATAATATGAAAATATTATAGAAAATTTTCTTAAAGGACAGCATGATGCTAATAACTAGGTAACTTTCCAAACATGACATTTAACAAACTTAATCATCAGTTATCAGGAGAAAAAATAAACCAGTAATATTTAATATTCTTACCAGAGATAGCCTACAAAATTCAATGGAAGTTTACGTGATAAGAAAATAAAGACATGAAGACCAACCTGTTCCTCTGCTATTCTTGAAGTATTCTGAAGTTTTATAATTGTTTTATTGAAAGCCTTCTGCATTTCTTCCATTTGTTTTCGGTACCTATGGAGTTAAGAATTGATCTAAATTAATCCCTTGCTTATTCATTTAGTATTGGAAACACTTAATTTTGATATATGAAATAAACTCATTTTTCTGTAAATAACTCTTGTTGGATCTGTGTGATACAGGTAAAAAGAAAGGTTAAAAAAAAATTCCCTTGAGGTGTCAGCTACCTCAATGTCAATCCTATGCATCTCACTGCTATGAAAGATTACTGATTGCAGCAATTCCCTTAGAAGGCTTTCTGGGAGATGGGTGGGAGTGGGAAGAGCAGGTATGAGGTAAATGAACATGCACATGGACACACGCACAATCTGTCAATAAATGTATGGGCTAGGAAGAAACTCCTTCAAGACATAATGACTATGCAATAATACTAATAAGTGATGTCTCAACAGTATTTCTAGTTAAGTATTTCTATTTATATTAAGTATCTCCATTTAAGAAAAGGTAGTATTTTAGAAATTCTAAACACTTAATGCCAAAATATTGGAGAAGCCCTGAGGACCTAGGGTACTTAGAAGAAAAAAAGAATATATATGTTTGAAAAATGAAGAACGGTGCCTAGGATCTTAATTACTACAGAAACCATTGTTACTGCCTTTGGCATTTATGAACACAAGAGCATAAATTATAGTAACTAGAACTTGGATACTAGGACTTACTTGAAATAGCACAAATGCTGTCTAATTATCAGTTAGGTCCATTCTAATTTTCACTTACTTAAACTCTACAATGATACCTTGTCAAGTTCCACTAAGAGCTTTAATATTCATGGGCTTCGGTTTTTTCCACTGAGCACTCAGGGAATCAAATGGAAAAGTAGGTTACAGGTAAGCAACAAAAGAAAGCAGAAATGGAGTACAGATATTTGAAACTTGTTAGCCTAATATCAAAGGTATATCTCATCACTTAGTACTTTTAAAAAGAAATTATTCTTGAAGTCACTAAGATCCAATTAACTTTCTTTTTCCAGCTAAATTTTGTGCTTACTGCTATTAAATCACAGTATAATTAAATCCTCTCCTCTTTTAGTCAGAGAATATGTTCTGCAACTTAACTCGCCATATGCAAAATGCAATGTGCTCATTCATAAGGAAGCTTACCTTTGGCTTAGCTCTTCCAGATAGCGGCCACTGAGAGACATGTTAACTTCTAAGGCTTTAATACGATTATTAAGTCTCATAAATACTGACTCCTTTTGGTTTGATCCATGTACAAGATTTCCATTAGCATATCCCAGATCTGTAGAATTTTGCAGTTCAGCATAAAAATCTGTAGCTGTCCTCTGTAAGCCTTTCAAAAGGGCTTCTTCAGGAGATTGTTCCTCCTCTTTTACTTCAGGTAATGTAGAGGAATCCACAACCGAGGTTAAAATTTGCTTTGGTGTCTCAGCTATGCTTATTTTGGCTTCCCCATCTTCAGTGTCCAGTATGGTAGCTGTGCTTGCAGGTGGCACTATTGTTTCAGATAGCTTTGTGGTAATTTGCATTGAGTTTATGTCTTCTTTTACAGTAGCATCTATTACTTCATTAACGTTACTTGTTTCATACATCACTGCTGGTTTTTCCATAGAATTGAAACTCTCAGACTTCTTTTCTGTTTCATTATCACCCTCAACAAAACCTTCTTGGGCAATCACCTGTGATGGTGTATGTCCTGTCTCATACTTAATAGACTCAGATACTTCTATTTTAGATAATGAGTTGATTTCTGGAGTAACATCTAAAAGAAGAGACTGCGAAAGAGTTTGAGGATGGCTTGGTTCAAGTTCGATTGCATCTATAGTGTGATTAGTCAAATCACCTTGTTGCATACTACTTACATCACCTAGAATAACACTTTCAGCTTCCTTCCCCTTACTCTTGCTGTCTAATTCTTCACGTGGGGGCTGCAATACCGAAACATCTACCGACCCTTCAGGAAGTAGTAATGGTGGCTGAAATGACACAAGGTCATTTCTTTCTTTCTTCACAGTAATTCTGCTACGTTGACGATAAAAAGCAATGCTAACTGAACACCATTTATATATGTATTCCGAAAAAGTAGAAATACAACAAATTGTAGTCAGTTCACTGCAAAACATTTGTGTCTCTGACTCAAACCAGGGTGATGATTCATCCTCTTGTTCACCGCTACCCAGAAGGGTCACTGTGGATGGACTTGTGTCGTCTTCTTCCTCTTGAACGAGCTGGACGATGGGACTCTCTTTTGGAGTATCTGGTGTTGATGGCACCAACTCATCTTTGTGGTCTTCAGTGGGTACAAACCTAAAAAAAAAAAAAACTCAGTTATTAATAACTTTAAAATATGAAGCTAAAATTACTATAAACATCTCATACAGAAGACAAAAGGAAAACTAAAAATATAGAAGGAACTCAGTTTTGGGGGGATATTTCCTTTCAAGTCGTTTTCATCATCAGGAAAAAAAAGTGTTCAGAAATGGTAACAAAAAACCATTATCATATTAAATCAGATGACTGAAACTATGATATTTACCAAATTAAACAATATTTATCTGAAATTATATACCTTTCTTCCCATAAATATACCTCAAATATTTACAAGCTTCATCACTCTTTATATCAGAAATTAAGCTACCTAACTCCCACAGCTAGAACCAACATTCTTAATGCTTATTAATGTACTTTGTGTTTGAATATCATTTTCAAAAGGCAGCTAGATTTCTGAAAGATAATTCCTCCAAGAATTATTTGAAGAATCCTATTATATAGCATTAAACATACACAAGGTTTATCTGCTTTAGAAAGAAGAAAGTTTTTCCCTCCCATACCCTCTACCCACACTGTTCCAGATATTTCAGGTATCCTTCATAGCTTTCTAGGCATAACACAGATAATAAATCAATGCCCTTTTAAATTGGCCTTTTATGTTCCCTCCTATCTGTACCTACAGTGTGAGGTCATTTATTTACAGTAAGGATTCAGTTCAGAGAATATAAGCAATATGCAATATCAATATGACAAACATTTGGTATGAAGTGAAATATATTCCTAGTACCAAGAAGCAAGTAGTGGAGAAATGTCTGCCCTCTGAGTCAGAGCTTTGGATAACAATTCCACATACAAATCACAGATAACTTTTATATACTATTATAGTTAGCTCTCTTTTAACAAAACTCTAATATATAATATAACTTACTCAGGTGCCGTAACAAGGCTTGAAACAGGTACTGATTCAGGCATTTTAGATGCAGTTGTGGCATTCTCAGATATACTTTTATTTCCTATTTCAAAAAAGATGCCATCATTGAGTTTAATTTTGAAAGTTTTACCACAAAACGTTTCACTTTAAAAATACACTTAGTTTCTCAGAGAAGAATAATGTCAAATAGGTTAACTAGTGTAGGCTTTTTTTTAAAATATGAGTTGCTTTAGAAAGAGGTGATTGTAGAAGGTCAAACTAGAGGTAAATGTGGTGCATATTCTCTCCCAACTTCTCAGATAATTAAAGTCAAATAACTATGAGTTTTCTGTAGAATTACATGTTTTAAATGGCTTCTAGACACTGGAATTATTAAAAGCGTGAAGAGAAATAAATAGGACATTTTAAGTTTGCACTGAGAACTAAGTAATTTTTTTTATAATAAAGGCATGATTGTTTTCCCTTGCTATAATATTGTTATTTGGCATTCTTCATGAAAAAAAAAAAATCTTTCTAAATGAACTGAAAAGTAAAAAAAAAAAAAACTACTTGAAAGTACCATTGGTCATCAAAATCTCAGTAAAGAAATAGATAAAATCACTACTTCTATAACAGGGAAGAGTCAACATACAAATTAAATTGTACATAAACAGTATCCTATTGTAAAGGTAAAGAAGTTGTGTAATTTACATAACTATTAAGTAATAAAGAAACTAAGTTCCTCTGGATCAAGTTCAGTATTTCTAAATGAAAAACAAAATCAAACTGTTTGAAAAGGTAGGCTTTACTAATTTTCCTAACTCCAAAGAATCCTAGATTATGAGATATTTCAAAGACCCACAAAATTATTAGGTACCTTCTGTTAGGTCTTCAGTTTTTGCTCCCAGAATATTAGCGGCAATATTCACCATATTTAGAATGGCATCTAAAACAAAATTCAATCAGAGAAAAATACCAATGCACCTAAATATTCTCAAATAACAATATCAAATAGTTAAACCATTTGTAATGGTCTTTTCTTGCATTTTTTTGAACTAAAATTACCGTTTTATTCACCTCACTACATCCAATACAGGGAATGAATTTCAGCCAAGAAGTATAAAGCATGAATCTAAGTTTGTTTTTTGTTTTTTTTCCAGAGTTATTTAAGATTAAAGTAAGCTTTTAAAATAAAGCTTCTCCAAACCTTACCAAAACACTGTCTTTAGTGTATTACAAATATTCAAACATACACAAATCAACATAACCTACATAACCTATTACTATGAGGGAATAAGTACAAAATTCATATTTCACAGAAAATCTTGTGTTTGTGTAATAAAGTTCTAAAGTGTAAAGGAACATTTTTTTTCCCAAACAGGTAATAATTAAAGGTAATCAATAAAAGGGAAAGTTATCCAAAGGACAGCAGATTTTACTGTTTTTGATTGCAAATACATGCTATCTATTAGTAGTATGATTAAGTTACAAATGATGCTGCCTATTACGAAATGTATTTGATGAATTTTAACAATGCTTCATGCGGACAATAAATCACAAATTTTTTTCATGAGCTGGGTGAGTATGGTTATGGGCAGATTAATTAAACATCAAAGACTTAAAACTAAGTATAAGTAAGGTGGAGTAAGCTGCATATTTGCTAATTTTGCCTCTTCCCAAAGAGGATATTTGGATAATGACTGAAGTGGTACAAACTTTTGTTTATATAGTCAAAGAGGAGAACCACAAAATAGCAGAAAACAAAAAAGCTGATGTTGAAAACAGGAGGCTTCCCTCTAGCAACATGATATAATTTCAAGGAAAATTAATTTCTACCTCCATCGGGTGAAGTTTTACTGGAATTTAATTAACTAGTACCAAATATTTTTTCTATTAAAATACTAAGATCTGGCACTATTTTATAGTATATATAATAATACTTAGTATATGTAATACTAAGGCTTGTCATTTATTTATATCTTAGTTTCTTTTCCAAAAAGAGATCCACAGGACTATTTCATCACACTTATATTCATCACACATTATATTTAAAATGACTGTTATGAAAAGTAGGAAAGGACCCAGAGAAGGACAAGCTAGTTACATCAAAAAGGCTGGGAAGTAGCTAGGAATTGTCAACTATAAATATATGTTTGTCAATAGGAAAGTTCAGACTGTTAAAGGTGACAGCTAATCAACACTTTGATCTGTACATAATTATGTTCCTGTAATTTCATTTTCCAATCATTAGAAAAAAAAAAGTTTTACATTTGCCATTTTCAAATATTTTGGATTATAAATTAAGCTTGCCCTTTGACATGGCAAATTGGTTAACAGAAGTGGTCCCAGTTCTTTGGTTAGAGATACCTCAGCACATGATTTAAAAAAGGAAAGGAAATGTCATACCTTTTTTTTTTTTAACAAATGTCTTCAAGACAAAGTAGTAAGGAAAACTGTTACTTCCTCATAAACTGATGTTTATTTTTTTTTTCAAAAAAACTCACTTTCATTAAGTGAATGAATGATAAAAACAAAGTCAGATACAAACTATTAAGAGTAGGTGATAAACCAAAGATTTTGATCAATCTATTTCTTTTTTTTTTTAATAATATAAACAATTTTATTTTGTTCTTTGGGTTACAACCTCTCTGTTATATATTTTTTCCCCCTCCCTCCTCCCTCGGGTGCTCCCTCCATTCTCTCACACCCCACTCTTTGTTATAAACTGATGTTTAAATGCCAACCAATATTTCAATTTGTAGTATGTGAGTGTGCTGGCTAAAGTTGTCTGTTTCACAAAACTCAGATTTGTAATAACTAGCTTATACTCTAGAGGCCCCTGCACTTCAAAAGGCAATCTTACCTCAGATTTCAAAATTAAGAAATAAAAAAATATCAAAATCAAGAAAGAATATATCTTCTATTTTGTGTAAATAAAGAAAACTTAGATTCTATTCTGAACAGTCATATTTTGCATCCAAATACATAACATGCCACAATGATAATCTGACCACTATAAAATCTTCAAGCAGGCTATGGTAATAATTTAGTATATAGTATCGAAATCTCTATCCCTAATTTCTCCTAGATTAGCAAACCCCTTTATCTTCAAATTGGACAAATATACATCCCATTTATCTTCATGCTATAGTCAGTCTCCTGCACAACAGTGGGTATTTATGATACAGAAAATAAACTAAAACTACAACATAAGATAAAAAGCAAAAACAAATACTTTCTCCCATATGTTTTAAAACTATCTCTGAAGCATGCTCATCTTTTCTCTTTCTCTACTGACTTTAAAATACATGTATTCATTTTTAAAAACTTTGAAGAATTAAAAGAAAAACAAACAAACAAAAACCACCCACATTTTATCTCAAATATATACATTAAAACCGGGGCTCTAGCAGATCTGGAACTTCTAATAAAATTCAGGCTGTAGAGCCTGAATGGTCTGGAAAATTCACATGACAAGCACAAAGAAAGCAGAGTGATAAAGAATTCTTGTTAATCCAAAATATTACAATGTTCTGGTTCATGAACATAAACAAAAGAACCAGGCAGAGTTGCTGCCAGAACTGGCATATATATATATATATATATATATATATATATATATATATATAGACACACAAAGAAAAGAATGCTGTTCTGAGATAGTAATATCCCCCTTTCTGGTATTTAAATGTTATATTATGAATGTCTAAATAAGTGAAGTGGTGTATATGATCTTTTACAATCTAGTCCCATCAGAAATAATGTACCCTGGTGACATATACTCTCTATAACTACTAAGTACTCAATATCAAAAGGAAAAAAGGAGTTTCTATTAAGATCAAAGCCACAAAGTCTTATTTTGGAGACATCATACAAATTATTAAAAATAAATTATGTTCAAAATTGTCCAATTTCAAGATAATTTAGAAAGTGGGGATAATTAGAGTCAGATTCAGATATTCCAGTGCTAGATGGCTCTGTGGCCTAGTTTCACTGTTATTTACTCTACTTTGGAGGCAGTAGCTAGGTTAGGCTTTCTAGGGAACATTAGAACTAGAATAAAGATTTGGAAGGCAGAGGTGCCAGGTCATGTCTACTTCAAGACAGTAAGCTTTATCACTTAGCTCTATGGTTTCCACAAGTTCAAGAGATGAAGATCTTTTAAAATCCATTTTCATTCTTAGGGTCAGCTGATACCATCCCACTATAGTCTCATTATACAAATTCTTTTACATCTATAACACTGGACTATAAACAGAATGAAAAATAAATGGTGTATTTTCAAGAAATATAATTCAAGGAAGAAAGACACAAAAAGCAGTACATAAAAAAAGATTTTTATATAAAAAATTCTGTCTAATTAATTAAAAAACACAATCACTAGAGAAGTGATTACAAATAGGGAAATGTTCTCCACCAAATATAAGTAAGTTTTAATGGTGTCAAAGACTTAATGCCATAGGGAGGTAGAAAAAGAAACTGAGAGAATCATAAAGAGAGCTTTCTTTTAACTGTGAGAGTGTAACTTCCCAAGGCACCCTTTCTACAAGTACAAAAAGCTAGAAATCTTTTAGTCTGGAACTGTTTTGGGGTCCTATAAAATAATGATGCTTTTTGACAGTTAATTCAGCATCATCAAGCTATGCAAGGAGTAGAGAATGGTGATTATTACATAATAAATTTCTTAAATGCAAATTTAAGGACACAAAATTAATATCCAGATAAAGCATTTTTCAGGCCTTAATAAATGACATCCCATTGCAATGAATGAAGTATCTGGTTTTATTATCATTACAACCACATAGTTAAAGAGCCTACTTAAAAGGATCTATTATTTTCGAAAGTCTACTAACTACCAATAGAACAAAATAATATGTAATATGTAACAAAACTAAATGTTACATAAAGTATTCTCTTTATCCAGGTATTTTTAACTCTCTTCCTCCTAGTCCTTAAAACAGTACACTGAAGTCAACTGAAAAGAACAAAAAAGAGAAAAAATGATAAAAAGAGAAATGATTCCAATGTACTATAGCTATTCAAAATATTTATTTACCTAAGTGTATGTACTACTACTACTGGCTGAATATTGTAAAAAGGTAAAGAAATGGTGTGCAGTGAGGTGAAATTCAAGTGATTCACTCATTAAGAGCAACAAGGGAAATGCAATAAGCAATTACTTTTCTACCTAAGATCTACATTAATTAAATTCAATTATTAATCTGAAAACAAATACTTTTTGTGGTTTTATATTCTTTGAGTATAAAAATAACAAGCATTCAAATATACCTACATATATTACAACAATGAAAATAAAGTGCCAGTTGGTAATAGTCTTTCCAAGAGGCTCCATAGCTAGCCTACCACTAGGTTCAAACACTAAGGTTGGAATGTCAAAAAACTAAACCATGGCCTGGTAGTCACTGTTTTAGTTTACAAAGAGTACATCATTAACATTATTCTTACTATTGCTTAAGGATTATTATTATACTAATTATCTCTTTTGGTACTTTAATAAGAAAAATAGTCATACTCATAGATTAAAGAATTCTCCTTTGCTAGTATTTTCACTGGTGCATATCACTTCTGAAAATACCATTCAAATTCTTTTCCCAGTTGATATGAGGGCCTAGATGATTTTAGTTATATGACATAGGAACTCATACTTTTTTCAGGCAAATTCTAGCTCTTTCCTCACTAAGAAATTTGCCTAAAAATAAGTGATCAATTAGAATAGTATAAGGATCAATTTATGCCAGCATTCTTCCCTTTCTTCTTTTTTATGAATGACTCTTCCTATTTCATTTTCACAGAAATGCGTTCCAAAAGCCAGTATCTTTCTATTCAAAGTTCAACACTGAGAATTAGGAGCATCCCCAAACCATATCACAACAAAAAGATCACACATATCAGGGGAAAATAAGTTGAGAAACACTTTAATAGCAAATAGGAAAACCCTAAAATACCTACTCGTAGCAGATCCAAGAAGATTTTTTGAGGATTTATCCTCCCCAGTATTATAGTCCAGTGGATAGTCTGTTTTAAAAGAAAATGAAAGCAATTATGACGGGAACTAAATACAGTAATACATTTAAAAGCTCACGTTATGGCCTGTCAAAGTCAGCTGACATTGAAAATAAATTTTATAACAAATACTCATTATACTCATAAAACATGTTTGTTTTTTTTTAAGTATTATCAAGTCATTTATCATAACAGATGTAACCAAGGAAAATAACTATCAAAATTTTAATCACATGGTAAGACTTTTTTTTAATTCAAGCTTTGAATGTACTTTGCTACCATCCATTTCTCCCAGTAAATGTCTTCAATTCACTTGCAGGAAAACTAGGGAAGGAAAATTTTAGATTCCTGAACATATAGTTTAAGGTATCTTGAAACAAGGACTTGAAAAATTAGAAATGGAGAGTATCATAAAACCTTTTCCTATCTTTCCAGGCTCTAAAGAATTTCTGAAAGCTCAGGTTTCAATGTGCTAGGTGCTTAAGCTAATAGTAATCAAAGAAATCAGTACTCAATTCGATTATTTCAGTTATGCTATTTGGTATAGTAAATCTTTTGGACCTGGCATAGGGATATAATCTTAACTTTTAGCACTGATTTTATAGAAGGAGGCTCAGGCCATAAGCAACTGGTTGATATTCTAGGCAAACAACCTGACTTAAAAAAACAGAAAAATCATTTTAGAAAAGCAGATTTAAGAAAAACTTAATTAGGCTGGGCATGGTGGTGCATGCCTGTAAGCAGCAGCCTAGAAAGCCGCGACCAGAGCCAGGGATCGCGGTTCAAGTCCCACCAGGGGCACATAGCAAGAACTAGTTCCAAAAAAATCAGCTGGGTGTGGTGGTGCACACCTGTAATCCCAGCTACCTGGGAAGTTGAGGCTGGGGAATGCTTGAGTCTGTGATACCCCGGGCAACGTGAGCCTGTAGTTCCACAGGCAAAAATAGGGAGACCTAGTCTAAGAAAAACTTAATTAGGGCTACAAGCTATGAAAAAAACTAATATATAAACACAGCCAACATAATGAGTTTTTCTTTAATTATTTGTATTTACCCATTACTGCTATTTTTTAAAAGCAAAAACAGTACAGAATAGTTACCCACGTTAAAGTTATTTACCATAGTCCTCATCAAATAGTTCTTGACGTTCTGATTGATACTGGGAATCAGCAATCTCTTCATATTCTTCTACCATGCTAGTGCCAAATACCCTATTAACAACAATTTCATTAAAACTTCCACCAAAAAAAGAACAATTATTAAGACTCATCTCCAATCAATAAAGGACAAAATATATTAGTTCTGGTCATGTATTGAGGGTCATTAGTTTTTAGGCTCCAAAATAACTGTTCCTTACACTAAAACAGTTCCATTTCCATTAAATGTACATTTAATCAATTTAACACTTTTAAAAATATCCAACCAAGGTTACAGATCAGTCTAAAATGTTTCTGTATATTATCATCATAGTAAAATAGCAAACTAATCCAAACACATAAAAGTTACTTTTCTTCATAGAAGATACTGACATTTTTCTAAAATATATACAGATCAAAAAAGAATCAACAGTTTATATTTCTATTGTATTAATTTCACATAAAAAACTATTTCTTCACATTAAATGTTGGAATTGTATTGTATCATATTTTTAACCACTCAGTAAGTATATTTTGTTCTGTATTACCTTATGAGACTTAGTGGACAAAAGTGCTCTGATCCAAAGTGTGATATCAACTCCACCTAAAGAAGAAAAGCATATGAAATGGGAAGTAACAATGGATGTGAGATTACCTAACAATTTCTTCAGTGTCTTTCACTGTAACATTTCTAAAAAAAAAGTCCTCATTTTCCCCCAGATCAATACTTGTAATGTTTTGCTTTTTGCCATGCAGTAATATGTCATGCCTTATTATTCGATATTGCAAAAGAGAAGGTTGCTAACCTTTATGTACTTGATGAACATCTGAAGCAAGAGAAAGGAAAAGAAAAAGAAATCAGTTTTCAAAGTTTGGATAACATGCCATAAGCAACATTTAATATTTGTAAATTATATTGTATAATTAAAGGGCAGAAAGCCAGGTACGATGATGGATAATATTGTAGTACTCTTATTTCTTTGCAGAAATCAAACAAACTAAATTTTTACCATCACAGAAAGTAGAGTCTAAAAGTAATGAAAAAAAATTAACTTTTAAGACCAGTAAGTTAAATAATTAAAAATTCATTGCTGCTGTTTTATCTGTTAAATGTAAAAGCATTCTAAGGTAATAAAAATTATCTAGACAACTTGTGTCTTAATTATTACAGATACGTGTCATGTATATGTCCATACTTGAATTTCTATTGATACATATTCAAGCATATGCATGATGATATAAAGATTAGAAAATATGAACTATTTATTGATGTTTATTCTTGTATAATACTCTGCAAATAACTTTTATCCCTAGAAAGTAAGAATAAAGTTTTTATTTATTTATTTATTTTTTTGCTTTTAAACTAAAATTATCACAAAGGGCTTATTTTAGAAAACTAATCACCCAAATACTCTATATCTCCCACAATTAAAGGGACAAAGTAGGAAGTTTTATTTGGCTTTTTTTGTTTACAGCACCAGTGTTTCTCTCTTATTAACAATACAGATGATAAAAGATTCAGAATGACTTTTCAAACTATCACCACATGTCAACTGTCTTAAATATAAAATTAAATAGAACTGTATGACCAAATCTTTTAATTTTTATAAGTATAATAATTATTCTAAATAAATAGGTCATTAAACAGTTCTTTTCAGTATTCATTTTAAAAGAAACTGAAATATACATTCACTTTACTGAGCCTTAATGAATCATTAGCTGAGGATTTTTACACTATGACTAGGAATACTACAAGTTTACCCACTCATAGAAGCCAAATTAATACATGCTTTAAAAAGATACAGATAGCAAAATCTCAGAAGACAATCCATTAGATATAAGTTTTCACATTTAAAGAAGAAAAGACAGAAATCAGAACTGCTATCACGCAAAAATTCATCATCATTAACATAGTATTTTAAGGTGTGGCTATTATTTTATTTGCAAGAAAAAGGGGGAGAGGAATAGAATATGTTTATAGTTTGTGTAAATCCAATTTAAAGGTGATAATTTATTTCAATAGATAATACTTCCTCTACGTAAGAAGGAAGTAAGAGGAATACTGACTATAAATGTTTAATCAAAACGTTTATTTGAAATTGGTACCTGGACAGAGAATGTTACACTTGAATATACAAAAGACGAGTTATAATAACAAAAAATTGCATAGTAAACATATCTAAGAATCAGATTCTAATAAATTAAGAAATCAGACTTCCTTTAAAGATTTCAGTGACTAACAGAGTTTGGAGTTTTGAAATAGATACATAATACTGTAGAAATGATGTTTTCTATACAATTTGGAATTTCATCAGTCACACATATCAGACACTGGTTTTCAGTTATATAGACAAAGGGAACTAGTTTAATACGTTTTGCATAAAAACATATCTAAGTAAGAATTCAGTGACAAAATGAACACAGAAATTAATTTTTCTAATTTCTACACAGGTAGAGTGAGGTATGTTTTCATTATAGAACACAATCCTGTATGTACAAACATTACCTTCACATATTTTGCATACATCTGCTCATCTAAAGGGAAACTCTGAACATTCCTCTCATCTCTACCATGGAAAGTACCCAGCTTAATCCACTTATTTGTGGGGTATCTAGAAAATATAAAGTCCAAGTATTACTTTTGAAAAGTCATATGAAAAATCATCCACAAAATCACCTGTGTGTTCTTTTCCTTTTCAGGTAAATGCATTACTGAGTTATCATAGTTCAAAGAGGAGTTAAATACTGAATGGAATGAATATATTTTCTTCTCCAATTAAACTGATAAGTTCTCTTCTTTACAAGGATAAACAATCTTGAAAACTGATCACTATCAAATAGAAGGAAAAACAAGGGAAAGATAAAACTAGGACCAGGACTGCCATTTTGGGGTTTGGGAGAGTTTCCAAATAAATGGGAGGTTTTAAAACAGTCAAGAGATCATTTTTCAAAGAAGGAGCTATATTATTCCTCATATATGACAAATGTGTGATGATATAAAGTATAATTACAGGTGGAAAAAGAAACAGAAACCACCACCAAAAAGAATCCTTTAAGATCATATTTAAATTGCACAGATGGCATGTAGTTTATATGACACCCCCCTCCTTTAAAAGGAAACCTAATGTAAAAACCTAAAACCATTATTTTTATTTATAAGAACATGTAAAAGAATCCCTCAAAGTAATGAGCACTTTCTCATATTAAAAAAAGTATACTTTAGTTTTCAGAGCTGGATGTGCATTTAATATAAATGAAAATTACAGATTAGAGAAAAGGAAATGATCTGTGGAAAGTTAATGGGGGGGATTAAAGGACGGTATTCTCAAAAGGCCTTGAGAATTGACTTCAAAAACCATACATATGCAATGCTAAATGTGGATTGGTAGAAAAAACACCATGGAAGAATAGATAAATAAGTAACAACACTCTACACGGCATTACCATGGGCACTCAAAAAGTTTTTATGGAATGAACGAACACCTCGACTGGGAGGAAAATATTAACTATAAATGGCATGTTTGAAAGACAAAAGGATATTCTCATGATATAAGTAGTAAGACTCGAACATTTATTTTTGTAGAACTGATCAATAAAGAGACTGGAAGAAATAATTTAAGAATGTTAATATCTCTAACAGTATTGTGGTTCTTTACCAAATCATAAAGTATGCTTTATTTCTTATAATCACACCCAAAAAATAAAGTTTAAAAAATACTTTAACAAAAATATACCACAGGATACAAAATGAAGTAGCTATTTCCTTTTAAAGGAAATGTTTGGAAATAACAGAACATAGTAATTAAAAGTAAAAACACTGAAATCATACTGAACTAGGTTTAAATATTGGTTCTCCAATTCACAAGTCATGGGACTTGAACAAGTTACTTAACTACTCCCTGCCTGTTTCCTCATCTTACTTGAGAATATCTTATGTCTGATATAAGCACCAGATAAGCTAATGAAAGTAATCTGATTAACAAATGACTATATATGTAGTATTACCTGTGTTTTTACAAATGGATACATTAAAATAAAAAATAAAGTCATTTTCAAAAGATCTATCTTAAAATCTTGATCTGGAGATCTAACAAAAACTAGGAAACCACTTTAGAATTTACCTGTCACTGATAGAAACCAAGAAGTCTTTAGGAGTAGAAGAAAATAATTCATAATTTGCAATATCAAGCTGTTTTACTTGAATTGGCTCACAAAGTTCAATAACAAACCTTCAAAAAGAACACAAAACAATTATTTTTAAACTGATAAAAGTAATACTTCATATTAAATATGACACTAACAGTCTGTATAGACACCCATAAAGTTATTCATTTTAAAGTATAAGGAAAAAAGATTTGTGCCATTGCCATCCATAAGGGAACACCTCTTATGGTGTTCAAGCATATCATTAAAGGGAAAATACAAAAATCTTAAAAGTTACTGATTTTTGTCTATAATATTTTTTAGATTCTCTTTTAATGGCAAAGCTTACTCTTGGAGAAGGAATAGTTTCTCCAGCTAAGAACAGCTAGTAATAGTATAAACTGACTAGTCTAGAGGGGAGGCTAGCATAAATGTATGTATATGGTACCTAATGTATAAAGTAGAAAGATACCATCGTCTTTGATTTAACAATGCCTACACTCTTTAGATACACTACACTATCCTAATGTTCACCCTTGTACATAAGTTTTAATATACTGAAAGGTAGCTGACGAGAACAGGGAACAAAAAGTCCATCAAAATGGTTAGCATACAGGATTGATTAACAAACTATGAAATACCAGTCATTAAAAAATGATTCAAAGAACAAAATATTATGTTTATATAAAAACATAGGAAAAGTAAGGCCGGGTATGGTGGTGCATGCCTGTAAGCGGCAGTCTAGGAAGCCGTGACTAGAACCGGGGATCACAGTTCGAGTTCAGCTCGGGGCAACATAGCAAGATCTAGTTCTTAAAAAAAAAAAAAAAAAATAGCTGGGCGTGATGGCACGTGCCTGTAATCTCAGCTACCTGGGAAGCTGAGGCTGGGGATCACTTGAATCCGTGGTACCCCCGGCAATGTGAGCCTGTGGTTCCACAGGCAAAAATAGTGAGACCTAGTCTCAAAAAAAAAAAAAAAAAAAATAGGAAAAGTAAACTATCTGTAGTGGCTGTCCTAGGTGGTGGTACTGAAGCGAAAAGTTACAAGGAGTGTATGGACAAATTGGAATAGAAAAGTTCATTATCTTTATTCTAGTGAGATGATCACAGGTACAGAAATGTTAAGACTTATCAAACTGTGTACTCTCACATGCTGCAGTTTATTTCACATGGAGTTCACCGTATGTAAACTTTGTCTCAATAAGGCTGTTTAAAAAATGATGCTAGAAACGTGCATTTATGACTTGCAAAGATGTCACAAAATACTGCTTCCTAGGAAAAACTTAGAAGTATGATGCCATGTGTGTATGATAAAAATGTCTAAAAGCATGTTTTTGGGAAAAAAGAAATATTCATGACACTTGGCACCCATGTGTGTATGATAAAAATGTATAAAAGCATGTTTTTGGGAAAAAAGAAATATTCATGACCCTTGGCACCCTAGTCAACACTCTAATGAACTGTATCAAATGAGATTATATATTGATAATTAAATAAGTAAACCAAAAGCATTAAATGAACAAATGCACCAATCTTGAAGAGTACAGAGTGATGTCCAAGTATATAATAAAAACAATGAGGTTTCAGACAAAAATTCACAAACTAATATTTGCTGAATGATTGAGTTGGATGAGCCACTATGAAATGATTTAATTGTTACAAACTACAGAGGATATAATCTCCTTTTCACAGAGTCTTTCACAGAGTCTTTCACACTAGCTGTTTTTTTTCATACACTGTCATTTTGCCTTTTAGTAACAATCCTTCATTATCTATTTCCCAGTCTTGGTCTATTTACATCTGGGTGATTAGATGTAAACAAATGTATTGAGGGCAACTTCCAGGGCAAGCCTTTGAAAGGAAGCTACCAACCTTCCTTTTGTGTCCACCTTGTAGGCAGGAGTGAGGACATGGTATGAATAAATTAACTCAGCAATGTAGACAGGGACCACACCTTACGGGATGTAAAGAAACATGACAGAAGGTATACAGGTTCTTTAATCGTTTTCTGTTATATCCTGTGTCACCCAACAGTTTGAGTTTTTACATCAGAAAAAAATGAAATGTCTATCTTATTTAAACCACAATTATTTGATCTGTTAGAAGACCTGAATCAAGAACCCTAACTATTACTAATTTAATCAATAAACAGTGAAGGTTAAAGTTAGAGCACAAATCCAGTTCCAAAATCTAAACATTTCCCACACCAGTACAAAATCTAAAGGACTAAAAATGCTTAAGTATTAACACAAACAGATCAGCCTGATTTGAATAGAAACAATGTACTTTTTATCAAAATTTATATTACTTACCAAATTTTAGTACTACAAGGATTCAACATATAATGGTCCATGTTTTCTATAAGAATAGCAGATGTGCTCTATTTTCAAAAAGGAAAAAGAAATAAAATACTTAAGGAAAAATACTTATTTCAACTCTAAAGCTTTTAGGAACTAATTCTGATCTGAAAAATATACTTAAGACTGAAAACTCATTTGGGTAAAAGCATAAAGGTATAAAATTTACCACTTACATCTGTAGTATTAAATCAATCTTGTAACAAATATTTAAAATTAAAATGCTGTTACTATTAAGGAAGAATTATTTTATTTTATCCATTTCCATTTTAAAATTTCACACAGGTTTTAGGTTAAAAAACAGGGTACATGCTTTTCGTCAGTAAATAAACTGTGGTACATCCAGAAAATGAACTGTCATTCCAAACTTTAAGTTTGGAAAAAAAAGGGGGGCTATTGAGCCATGAAAGACAAAGACAAAACTTGAATGCACATTACTGAATGAACAAAATCAAAAGATTCCATATTGTATGATTCTAATTATATAATATTCTGGAAAAGACAAAACTATGGTGACAATAAAAAGATCAGTGGTTATGAGGGATTGAAGCCAGTAAAGGATGAATAAGAAGATCACAGTAGATTGAGCAGTGAAAATGCTCTGCTTAATATTATAATGTAAATAAATGTACATATCTGTCCGAACCTATACAACATAAAACTCTATTGCAAACTACATTCTTTGGGTGATAGTGATGGGCAAGTTAAGTTTATCAACTGTAGCAAATGTGTCATTCTGGTGGGGATATATTGATAGTGGAGGAGCTTAGAGTATGTAGAAGCAGGAAGCATATGGGAATTCTCTACTTTCAATTTTGATATAAATTCTAATTTGTTCTAAAAAATGAAATGTTTTAAAGAAAAACAATCCATGACACAATATATTAATCAAAATAACAAGGAATTCATACAAAAAATGTCTTTACAAGCATAATTCTTATTTATTAGTGAATTAATAGCTCGTGTTGTATTAAAATACAGTTCCCAGCAAACCGCTTTATATTTAATAAAGACACTACTTTCTTATCTGTATAGAAGAGTTTTAAGTAAATACCTTGGCTTCTGGATTAGCTGCCAAAATTTTGGCACCACATTCTACTGAGGCATAATTATTTCGATTTTTCTGGACCTTTTTTGTGGCATGTAGACCTCCATTAGAAGATGGATGCATTGACTGACCTACAGATAAACCTTATTATAAACATATAGATGATGATTATGATTGAAAATACCCCCAGCATCAGAATGATCACAAAAGCAACAAACTGCCATCTAAAGAAAAGATTTTAATGTTGAAAGAATATTTAAAATTTTCTAAGAAATTCAAAAAAACTTAATCTCAATAGCTTTAAAATATCAAGTATCAATAAACCAATTAACTACAAAAATTCATGTTGTTTGATTTATTTCTAAGTTACATGTAATTTAGAAGATAAAGCTTTTCCATAAGAATCAAAGTTTTCTACATATATATTTTATTCTATTAAAAACAAGTGGTATCCTTCAATTTCTAACCTCAATATTAAGAATTTCTTAGGTCTGAGACTAATTGTTAAGGCAAAAAGAAAACATAACAATGCAACTCTACCAACAATTAAGCTTTCCAATCTAAAAATTTCCATGATTCAATTTTCTCTTATAAATTGGGATGAAGACAAATGCTTTACCTTCTTCCGTATCCTCACTTAATAATTTATAAGAATACAATCTTAAGATCAAAACTATATGTAATATATAATAGCAAAGTACATATATGGGTAATCAATAGGCTCCTTAAGTTTCACTTTATTCTACCAATTGAAAGAGGAAAAACCTATCTAAAACCTTAAATGATTAAAAAGAAAACCCCATTTCCTTACTTTTTTCTTTTTCTACTTCCATAACTTTCTTCTTCCATTCATCAAATGTTGGTATATCTTCTGGGTCTTTGGGACTTGTTACAGAAGAAGTAGGGTCAATTTCTCCTGGTTTTGTATAATCAGAACTCTGAAAGACGTTCAAAATTAAACAGATTTTAAATTTCAAAAAACAGAGAAAGCAGATTGATAAAGTATAAAAGTAAACAAAATGTTTCAAAATGAAGCTAAAGTTCAACTTTATAATGATAGTATTTAAAAAAAGTAAGATGGACTGTAAGAAGAAGCAACCAAGAGGATACAATGGAGAAAGAAAAGTCTCTTTAATAAATGATTCTGGACAGTCAAATTCAAAAGATTAAACTACCCACCATCTCATACTACCCACATTAACTCAAAAGGGATTAAATGATATAAAAGCTGAAACTATTAAACAGAAAAAAACACAGGTATAATGCTCCAAGACACAGACTTCAGAGATGTATCTGGGGACTTGATTCCAACAGCAAGGAAAACAAGAGCAAAAATAAACAAATGGAACTACAACAAACTAAAAAGCTTCTGCATAGCAAAAGAAATTTGTCGTTAAGAATCATGAAAAAACCGATTGAATGGGGAAAAATACTTAAAATATATACCATGATGGACTAATATCAAGATATCAATCCCTAATATCTAAGGTATTATTTACAAAGAATTCATGTAGCTCTCAAAATGCAAACATTAATCCAATCAGAAAATGGTCAGAAGAGCAACTAGATACTTTTCTATAGAAGATACAGAGACAGGATAAAGGCACATGAAAAAATGCACATCATCATAGAGGCTTCTCAAAATATTTAAGATAGACTGATCATATATTCCAGCAATTCCCCTCTTGCATTATCTACCGGGAGACTATAAAAACACTACTTTTAGGGATATATACATTCCTATGTTCAGTGATGTTTACTGAAACACTATTTATAATAGCAAAGTTATGGGAACAACCTAAGTGCCTAACAACAGATGAGTAGATTTAAAAAATGTAGTATATATCACAATGAAACAGTATTTGAATACTATTTGCCATCATGCATGAAAGCAGAGATAATGCTCAGCAATGTCAGTCAGAAGACAGGCAAGATCAGGTGATTTCACATGTATGTAGAATATAAAGAAATATAAAGGAGGCCGGGCACGGTGGCTCGTGCTTGTAAGCATCAGCCTGTGAAGCAGCTGGGGCTAGGGATGGCGGTTCGAGTCCCACCTGGGGCCCGTAGCGAGACCTAGTTCCAAAAAAATAGCTGGGCGTGGTGGCGCGCGCCTGTCATCCCAGCTACCTGGGAAGCTGACGCTGGGGATTGCTTGAGTCTGTGGTACCCCGGGCAACAGGAGCCTGCGGTTCCACAGACAAAATAGCGAGACCTAGTCTCAAAAAAAAAAAAAAAAAAAAAAAAAAAAAAAAAAAAAAAAAAAAAAAAAAAAAAAAAAAAAAAAAAAAAAAAAAAAAAAAAAAAAAAAAAAAAAAAAAAAAAAAAAAAAAAAAAAAAAAAAAAAAAGAAAAAGAAACATAAAGGAACAGACAATAACTAAATAACTAAACAAAAATCTAGAAATGTGAATGCAGAATTGAGGTTACTAGAGGAGGAGCGGGGAGATAAAGAACAAAGGGGAATTAGGGGAGTTCAGTGAACTATGGTAGAAAATTATGGGTACTTTAATGGTGGGTGTTGCATAGCAATATTCATCTGAAGATATGAACCTATGCTCCCCTAAATCATACACAGGGTGATAAAGTAACATTTCCTCAATAAGAAATACAATTAAACTTTTATTTACTTAAAAGCTGAGTTTTCCTTCAAAGAACTAAAACCTACGTAAGTAAACAGACTGTATTCCTTCATGTTAGCAAAACAAGCATGGGTTGTAAAAACACCCTGCATTATATCCTAAACAATTAGTCATATAAATATATAACAATAAAAGAAGCTGATTAATTTTAGAGGCAGTATATTCTTTCTACAAAATTCTTAATAAGTAATAAATGCCATTACATAGAATTTTTTAAGGTGGATTTAAAATATTAAAGTTGAAAACAAAGCTTCAAACTTTAGAAGAAAATATATAAACATTTTTATGATGAAGGTATAAAAAGATTTAACAAGATGAAAGTATTTCATTTTTTAAAGGGATATAAATTTTTTAAAGGGATTAAAATGAAAAATTAAATACAACAAAAGTCATAAAAACATGTGTAAGAAAATATGCACAAGAATGCTTAGTGCAACACTATTATCAAAAACTTAGAAACTTGAAAAATAAAGTGTAATAGAGTCAAATCAAGAGTAACAATAATGAACAGAAGCTCTCAAATTTTAAGTAAAATAATACTTAAGATCTATACAGAGGATACCATTTTAAACAGTTTGAAAATACATAGCTGCACACAAGTAACGAAAGGTAAAACGTCCCTTTAAAATAATTCTGTTGATGAGTCTAAATTTAACACTATCGCTGAGTTTAGCTTATATTCTGAATATACTTAAATTGAACCATTAGTGCTTCTACATATGTCCCTAATAAACTGCTCAAAGGACTAAATGTATCTGATATCACACAGCTGATGGCAGGAAATGATTTAATTATATATGTAAAGAGAATATATACAGAGAAAAACTTCATATATAAATAAACACTAAGTGATCATTTGTTCTACTATGTACAGCTTACCTCAGTTTTCTATGGATCATAAACTACTTAACCCCTGATTTTATGACAAAAATGGAAAGCAAACTACAAGATTAGCTAATAACATAAATGCATCATATCATAAAGTAGGAGTCAGTGTGAATTATATACCTACCTCATTTTTCAAATTATCTGAAGCATTCAAGGCAGACTTTGGATCACCATTATCCTTTTCATTTGATGAAACTTTTGATTCAAATTCTGACTTTGTTATCTTTCCTTTGCCATGCGAAGATGACACATTTTCTATATGCTGTCCAACAAGACTATTTGAAACCAAAAGATACATGTTAAATAAACAAATTTTTTAACAAGGTGATACATGTTAAACTATCATAATCATCAATTATGAAGTAAACCAAGAACAAAGGAATCAGTGCTCTCTTGATCATAAAGACGAATTAAGCACACACCAAACTGCATTTAAATGTGACAAGTTATATGATAATGTCAGGACAAAATATACAATGGGCTAACAAATGCTCACACCCACCTTTCAGGTGTACTAACAAAGGCCGGCCGGTCAACTGGACCATTTTCATCAAGGGCCTCACCAACATCACAATCAGTTTCAGATTGCTCAGTTTCACTAGGTTTGGCTATAGGAACAGTACCAGGTTTTTCTATTTCACTAAAAATAGAAACAAGAAAGACAATTTGGCAATTTAATGGACATATGCAGTGTAAGTTAAAAACAGAATTAGTGATTTCCAAAACTAAGACAGAGAATAATGACTAACAGCTCCACAGACTGTTTAAGAATTCACTTACATTAAGAAATGTAAACTATATTCTTGACTCTTGATTTGCTAATATCCTTGCTTTCTAAAAATGGCCACCAAGTTTTAAAACAAAATAGTATAAGTTAATATTTGGTCCTATCAAAAATAAGATTTAATTATCTATTCAAAATGCATCTTCTCTAATGTTTCATTTCTATTAATACATTCCAGCAGTATTAGAATTGTTGCCTTTAGTATAAAAAAATCACCTACTATAGCAAAATATTTTATTAAAGTTCTTAAGACATTTTTAGAATATCATTAAAAATAGGTATTTTTTCCTTTCTCACTTCCATTTCACAAATTATGTCCAGTATTATGGGGATATAAGGTGTACTGTTCAGATATATATATAGTAGCTACCCTTAAATTTTTTTCTGGAGTAATATTTAATATTCAAAAATTTTAAATACAATCATTACTTCTAAACATATTTTTTGTTACCTTGTCTCTTAGGGGACAAACTACTAAACAGTATAACATCTTTGTACATAATTCCTTCAATCTAAACATATTTTTTGTTACCTTGTCTCTTAGGGGACAAACTACTAAACAGTATAACATCTTTGTACATAATTCCTTCAATCCAGTTGCTTACATTCATAAAAATGGGTACTTTAAAAGAGCTCATGGTAAGAGATTAAGATAACAGTTCACGCGTAACAAGGTGGTGGGAGAACGTTGGGGTCTATAGCAATGTAAAAAAATTCATGTGTGTGTGTGTGTGTGTGTGTGTGTGTGTGTGTGTAATCAATTAAAAAAATAATAAAATTGCTTATGGTAAAAAAATATACTGCTGATAATACTAACTGAAACATATCCTTTTACTATCTGTCATATATTGATTATGCACTTTACGTATGTTAACTTGTTTGGTAAAGGAAATGTAACGCAGTATTAGCTGAACGAAATTTTGTTCTTCAAAGTATTTTGGAAGGAGTAGGAGTAGTACATAAAAATTTTTCTAAATTAAGGAAATATCAAGTCTATTCTGAATATTCATTATCAAGTTTGAAAAAGGTAACTTCACATAAACACATAATTATGAATGGAATTCGACATGATACTTAAAAATGAATAATCGAAATGGAATTTTTGAAAATTATACAGATTACTTGAATAACTTCTGTGTTTCTTAAATAAAATTCCACTTTACATATGATTGGAGACTTCACAGCTGGGATCTTACCAATTTTATTGAGTTAGGCAGATAAATACTATAAGATCAATATATTGGAAAATAAAAACATAAAACAGGCATTTTAACTTGGGTCTGCCACCGAGCCTAAACAAGATGACTTACCCTAAAAAGAAAGTTTTTATCACAATCTAATGACGTTATTTTTTTTTCTCCATAACAACTTACTCAAGCTTTGAAATTGGAGTGATCTCTGAGGTAGATGAGCTGGAGATATTTTCAATGTTTTCATTGCCCACAACTACACTGGATGAATCTTCATGTAGATCAACTGCAGGGAGTGTCTTAACCACAGATGAACTTAATTTTTTGGACTCCGTATTCTGTTTTTTAAAAAGTCAGTCACAGTAAATGTGGAGATTAATAAACTACCTCTTTTGCTAAATAGGATTTTATTTTAAAAAGTCTCAAAGGTGACAATACAAAGAATGCTCACTAAGAAAGCACTTTCGCAAAAATTCCTTCTAACTTTACCACCCTAAGAAGTACACTTCATTTTAAAACATGGGTTGTATACATTTGTCATCACAATACATAAAATAGGACAAAGGAACCTGTCTTTCTTCTTTTCCATTTTCTATCAAGACCTAGAACTGGTTATTATTAAAATTAACTAATGCTAGCAGTAACAAAGAACTTCTTTGTAAATAACAAAATACTATATATGTTCTTATCCCTAAGCATATGTATCTTCCAATACAAGCTATACAGAATTAACATTACAAAGCAACACAGAAGTCTTGCTGCTGCCATCCTAAATATGCCTGTGCTGATTTACCTGCCTAAAAAAAAGTCTGAAATCTCCCTATTACCTTGTTACATTTAAAAATCTGTCAGTACCTACTCCTCCATAAACAAACTCAAACAGAACTAGTTATTCCCCTTCTCTATGCCTCTACTATTCCCTGCAGACCTTAAGTGTCCCCTCTCCCCCCCACTTTTTTTTGTCTTCAGCTATATTTTAAATGCCTTAAGTGAGGATTAGTTCTCCTGATATTTACATTCCTAGTGTCTAACATAACACCTGGCATACAGTAGACATTTAATCCTTACTAAATAAGTATCAAAGATATTAGTAGATAATTCAAGGAAAAGAAACTATTTTAACAGCGCTGAACTATAATGTATTGTAGGATGCAGTAGGCACTTCAAAGTATTTGAGCAAGAGTAAATCATGATAAAAATCCTACAAAATGCACAATGGAAAGACTTCAGCATAATATAATTGGAGGGGCTACCGAGATCACACTGCTCTTACTTCTATACACAACTCTTACACAAATATCTTCCAGAATAAATAAACTCAGCATATCTCCCTAGATATAAGCCACTAAGTCATAAAATAACCCTAGCTATATTTTAAAAAGAGAATTCTCCTCATTTTGACCTGAAAATTGATTGTTAATATTAAAAATACTTAATTTCTCCTTAATCCTCCTACCAGATCAAATATCCCCATATTCCATTAGCTATTCCTGATAGTAAGTGGCTTCTAGATGCTGTAGTGTCCTGGTGAGGTTACACTCTGGTCTAGTTTTAGAGATCTTTCATAAAATCTGGTGTACAAAGTGGGAAATAATATTGAGATGCAGTATGAGAAAAAAGGGAAAATTATTTTAACCAATTATGTATGATTTCACATTCCACAGTGTGATAAAACTTTAGTACTAAGTTTGGTATGTAAGCTCTACATACAAATACTTTTTGTAATAAGTTAGAAACATAATTTAACCTGCCATATGAAAATATGAAGAGATAAGATACATTACAGTAAGTCAACTGGAACCTAAGAAATAAGGACTTCTCAACTTCTATGACAAAGAAAATGCTACATTTTTCTGTAATTTTACATTTTCTCAAAAGCAGTATTCATAACAAGTGAATAGTCTGAAACCTAACTGCATGGTAAAAAAAAGAAAAAATAACAATATAGTGACAAAATAGAGGTCTTCTATCTTGTAAAGTAGCTTGAAAGAACATTATTATTTAAAATGAAAGCAAAATAGCTTACTTGTACACTCACAATGTAGTCATCTTTTACTTTATGTTCTTCTGGAGGAACAGGTAAGTTTGAACCCACTTTTTCTGATAATTCAGCATTGAGAGATTCCTCTCTTTTATCCTATATTCAACAAAGAAAAAAATCTAACTGGTAGAACTCTCTCACAAAACTTTCCTGAAGAAATATTAGAGACTATCAGCTTCTATGCTTTACAACAAAAACTTTCAGTTTTATGTGTATATGCTTTTTATCTATCTTCCCAGATTCTTCACTTAAAATACACACTATGAGCTCAAGAACCTCATTTGATTTCTTAATAAGCACTTCAATCCAATCACAAACACTTTGCACATACTAAGAAAACATCTGATAATGAACATGAATTTTGTGTCATCTAACACTAAATTCAGATACCTTTATGACTTTAAAAGTGCCTTACAGTTTTCACACTCTCACAAAAGCGAAGTTCATATCCATGCCCAGCTTTTTTTATTTAAGTCTAACACACACTGAGTACTTGATGTTTACTGAAAGAATAGTTTTCCCTACTTAATGCTTTGCCTAAGCATTACAACACTTAGTTTATTCTTACAACATTCAGTTACTCAAAAAAAAAAAAAACAAGTACACATGCACACATGCACACACATACTTTTATGTGTATGTTTTTTGTCTATCTTTCTAAGCCTACAAGGCTTAAAAAATGCAAAAGTGTCATTAAAGAAATTTTCACTAAACAGCAGACCTAGACAATGGAATACAAATGTAGCTATCAAAAAGAACACACAAACATAAGAGGGGAAAGGAAAATCAATCTGTAGAATATTTACAATGTGATGTTTTAATGAAAATAAAAATATTAATTTATGTACTATATGATGCGTCATTATGTACACAGAAAATAATTTCACAAGAAATAGTAAGTAGGGATTCCACTGAAAAGAGAGAATGACATATAAATATATATGAATGTTTCATAGTCAGCTTAAATTACTTGTATAACTTAAATATGTATTAATGGGGCAGGAGTCAAAACTAGTCAATACACACACATGGTCTTTTAAAATAATAAAACAATAAACAATTTAAAGACCAGCAGGTTGGACTCTATTTAATTTACTAAATTATCTAAAACAAACTATAAAGCTACAGATTACAAACTCTTCATAATTTTCTTTAGTTTTTCATTTATAAACTGCAGTTTCTTTAGGAAACCATTTAGAACACTGAAAATAAAGCCACTAGTTTTTAATTTTCTAAAGTGATTACTTTTCTCAAGACTAAGGATATTGTGACATTCCAAATGATGAAATAAGAATATAGAAATATCTCAGCTTGATTTCAGAAATATCTGAGTAACTCCTCGGACAATAAAGGGAAAGTACCACTAAATTATACGTCATAGTATCTTTAAAACAACTTCTATTCCAACTGTTTTTAGGAAGTCTTACAAAACTTACAAAATTATAATGTCAACTTTATTTAAAGTACCTTTTCCTGGAATTCTACATCTTCATTTTCTAATGCACAACTGTCATCTTGAGAGTAATATGATGACGCTGAGGAACTCTCTTTACAACATACATGCCAACTGGGAAGCCTGAAAAAAATCACCATCATCAAAAAAAGAAAGGAAAAAAAAAGGAGATGTTATTAAGCTAACATTCCGTATTATGGGCTAAAATTTGAGGTAATAGATACTCCCTATGCTCTCAAAAACTGAACAATTTCATAATGAAAACAAATGTACATAAGCCAAGGGCTACTTTTCTATTTAACACCATAAGAAAAATGTAAACATCAGTGTATATATTCCAATTAAGACACTATGAATTTTATGAAGGTAAGACGGGAAATACTGCACAAAAGAAGCATCTGATAATTATAACAGAAGAAACAGAGAAAATTATCAATGAGCCAATCTCAGAAAACCACCAGCTGCCAATGGTATTATAATTCCTAACAAATAATTTAGAACAGATAATACAAAGCTATCAAAATTTTAAAACACAAAAGGAAAGCTTTTTAAAGCATTTTCATATAGAGACCAGTGACATCAAAAATTAACATAAATAGCACACATACATATATTACTAGAGGTTAATACAAAACTTTTAAGGCAATCTGTATGCTCATATCAAAGAAATAATGTACCACTGTTATGATCAAGTGGAGTTTAGCTCTGACATTCAGAGTGCACCCATACAGTAAAATCTATGTATTTAAGGCCAGGCATGGTGGCGCATGCATGTAAGCAGCAGCCTAGGAAGCCACGGCCAGATCCAGGGATCGCGGGTCAAGTCCCGCTGGGGGCACGTAACGAGACCTAGTCCCAAAAAAATATAGCTGGGTGTGGTGGCGCGCACCTGTAATCCCAGCTACCTGGGAGGTTGAGGCTGGGGGCTGCTTGAGTCCGTGGTACCCCAGGCAACGTGAGCCTGCAGTTCTACAGGCAAAAATAGTGAGACCTACTCTACAAAAAAAAATATATATATATTGTTTGCCACACAAAAATACTAAAGAAAATATCTTATGATTACCTCGAGTCACTGAAAAATGCCTGAGAAACTTAGAGAATAATTACGATTTTTTTTAATCAATACAAGTAAGTAAACACTGACATGGGACACATATATGCATAATACATAAGCCCAAAAGTCATTATCAGAGTTAGTGAAGAATTCTATTAGAACAAGAATGCCCATTATTAGCATTATAGAAAATGAAGATAAGGGGTATCAAAATGGAAAAGAAGATAGGAAAATGACAATTAATTGTAAATAAGTTGATACAAACGGAAATTTTAAAAGAATCACATTAAAACATAAGTTACATATGATTGGCATTTATATGCACAAGTTTTGTAATTACATCCCAAGGTATAAACTTAAGAAACAAAAAAGGATAAATTATCACCACCAGTTATGCTATACTAAAAGTCCTCAATTACAAAAAACCAAAAACAATAAAATGTCAAATATAAACTTAGCAAGAAATAGTCTTCTAAGCAGAACTGATTGAAATTGGCAATATTTGACAATTCTTTTATCTTAAAAAAAGGCAATTTTAACACAATTCAAGCAAATATATATATGAAAATTTGTAAATCACATACTGAAGAGAGAAAAATAATGCCTACTTTAATTGGGTAAGTTAACATTAATATAAAAAGAACAATTGAAAAGACTTTAACACTAAGGGACAACACACATATGAAACCACAATAACTACAACACAGTCTTGAGATGAGACAACCTCTATAATGAGGAAGGAGAAATTCCAGGAGAGTAGGCAACCATTCTAAATTGGGGGTTATGAGAAGCAGGAAAAAATTCTTTAGAAAATGAAATTAATAGTACATATGGGTGTTTGAAAGCACAGATTTATGTAACTGTTGGATAATTTGCAATTAAATTCAATAAACATAAAACACGTTCCATCTCCATTCTTTATTATCGTTCCCCTTTCCCTCTGGTATAACCTCAATTCTCCAGAAAGATTCCTAGAGTTTTGTTACTGGTTTTGATCCTTTGTTTTTTTATATTTCACATGTAAGTGAAATCACGCAATATTTGTCTTTCTCCTTCTGACTTATTTCACTTAGCAATATTATCTCCAACTCCACGCATGTGGTGGCAAGTGGCAAAAGTTCACCATTTTTTTTTAATTACTAAGAATTCTATACACATCTTCTTAATCCACTCATTTGCCCTTGGCCACTTAAGTTATTTCCACAACCTGGGTATTGTAATACTTAAATGAACACAGGGTTGAACATATCTCTACAGATTAGGGCGAAACCTAGGAGTGGAACTGTTGGATCATATGGCAGATATATTTTTAATATTTTGAGAAACCGCCGTACTATTTTACATAAAGACCAGTCTAATCTACATTCCCACCAACAATGTACAAGGGTTCCTTTCTCTTTACATTCTTGAAAACACTTACTGTTTCTGGATTTTAATGATATGGGTCAGTTTCACCAGCATGAAAAGCTATGTCATTTGTGGTTCTGATTTATATCTCCCTGATAAGTGATGATCATTTTTTCATCACTGGCCATCTGCATGTCTCTTTGTAGAAGTTAGCTCTAACTAGCTTTTTTTTAATAATTGAGAATCCCATTGTACAGACAGATCATATGATTGGATTATTTGTTTTATCTTATGGAGTTGCAAGACTTATTTGTAGATCTTGGATATCAATCTCTTGTAAATGGGACAAAAATATACAAAAAAATATAAAATATATAAAAAATACATACAAAAAATATACAAAATACGAATTTTTTTCTATCCTATAAGGTATCTTTTTTTATGTTAATCATTTCTTTCACTGCGTAGAAGCTTTTCAACTTGATAGGATCCTATTCTTTATATTCTTTTTTGGTTTCTCTTGCCTTTGAAGTTGCATCCACAAAGATATCACTAAAACTCAATGTCATGAAGCATCTTTGCCTGTTATCTTCAAAGTATTTTATGATTCTGGGTCTTAAACTTAAGTTTTAATCTATGTTAAGTCAATTTCTATGTAAGGTGTGAGGTGATGATCTAGTTTCATTCTATTGCATGTGGGTATCCAGTTTTCCCAGCCTCATTTGCTGAAGGGTGCATTGCTTTCTGCCCTTGAACATCAACCTACAATTCTGGTTCTCTGGCCATTATATTCAAGCTAGAATTTCACCATTAACTAACTCCCTGTCCTTGGTTTCTCAGACCTTTAGGCTTGAACTATAACTAGACAACTGGCTCTCCTGGGCATCTAGTTTGCAGACTTTTCACAGGTTGTGTGAATGTTCAGACTCCACAATAATGTGAACCAATGCCTCTGTCTATCCATCCATCCATCCATCCATCCATCCATCCATCCATCCATCCATCCATCCATCCATCCGTCTGTCCATCCATCTAGCCAGTCAGCCAGCAGTCCCCCACCCATCCACCCACCCATCCCATGGGTTCTATTTCTGTGGAGAACTCTGAACAACAGAAATCTATCAACTATATCTCAATAAAGCTGTTAAAAATATTGTGTGCCCATAACTATTTAAGTTGGGGAGTAAAACTTCCATATCTGAACATGCCTGACCCTCCACCAAAGTCCCAGTGTTACATCCCTATTACCTTCTTTCCCTAAACCCTGGTCCTCCCCTCCTCCCCTTTGATAACCACACAGTCTATATAATCTTGGGCAAGTTTATTAAATGAGTATTTTTCTGTGCTATTTCCTCAAAATTAATATTACCTATTTCATGGGGTAATATTTCATTCTGATGATTCAATCAGATACCTTAAAGCAGAAAGCACATAATAAACACAATATTAGGCATTATAATGCTTATCAAAAAATATTTTCAATTCTGTGAGAAGTAATTAAAATAAGTTTTCAGCCTTGGCTCAGTGAGAATTACAAATGTATTTACAAATACAAATATCTCAAGTATTTCTAATTTTTTTCATCCACTGCTGATCATGTGTAAATCTACTTGTAAAATATCCCTGACACTGATTTTATCCTATACTATAATGTCTGTAATGAACAAATGGGAATTAAAAAAGCTATTTTGGAGATTTTTACCTAGTTGTATATTAGTTCTAGATCAATGTACTTGATTATGCACTTTAATGTAAGGTTTTGGACGTGACATGAATTATACTGAGCAATTTACTGTAATGGATAGTTAGGTGGAAATCCACATAACTGCTGGCAAAATGTTAAAGTACTTATCAGTAAAACTATATCTTAGCTTAAAAATGTTACCACTGGAGCCAGGCACAGTGGTACACACCTTTAATCACAGTCTTGGGAGGCTGAGGCTAGGAATCGCTTGAGTCTGCGGGTTTGAGACTACCCCAGGCAACATAGCAAGACCTAGTCTCAAAAAACAGCCGGGAAAGGTGGCATGCACCTGTAATCCCAACCTTGGGAGGCTGAGACTAGGGAACACTTGAGTCCACAGGTTCGGGACTACCCAGAGCAACATAGCAAGACCTAGTCTTCAAATAAAGCCAAAAGGAAAAAAAAGTCATCACCTACCCCTCCCCCCCCAAAGTTTCTACGTAGTTTTTTTTTAATACAATATCAAAAGTATAATCTGTGTGCTATACCAGTATTAATTTCTCAGTTTTGACAAATGGTTCCAGGATTCATCTAATCAGATTAACACAATGGTTAGCATTAGAGGAAGCTAGGTAAAGGAATTATGCTACCTTTGCACTATCTTTGCAAATTGCCTGTAAATCTAAATCTAAATCAAAACAAAAACCTGTTTTTAAAAATACGTACAATTTACAAAAGAAAAAACTGATACACTGGACTTTATCAAAATACAAAATGTGTGTTCTTCAAAATACAGTTGAGAAGACAAGCTACAGGCTGGGAGAAAACATGTGCAAAGCATACATTTAATAAAGCACCTGTACCCAGTAAAAAGAACACTCAAAGCCCAATAATACAAAATTAGCATCCAATTTTCAAAAAGGCAAAAGATTTTCACAGGTCTATCACCAAAAATATAAGGACAGCAAATAAATACATAAAAGATATTTGACATTAGCAATTGAGATACTAATATATCTATAGAGATTCTCTAGAGAAATCTGTAGATAAATCAAAATCACAAAAAGAAACTACTAGATACCTACTAGAATGATTAAAATTTAAAGAGTAAGTAAGTACTGCCAAGAAATGGAGAGTTAGAACCCCCTCACACTTCTTGTACAAATGTAAAATGGTACAACCCCTTTGGAAAACAATTTGTTAAAAATGAAACATAAACTTAACATATGATCCAGTCATTCACCCTTTAGTATTTACTTAAGAAAAAAGGAAATGTAAAACTCCACAGCAGTTTTATTTATAATCATCAAAATCCAGGGGAAAAAAAAATCAAATGTCCATCAACACATATATGGATAAACTACTTGTGGTATATACCTGCAATGGAATACTATTAGACAATAAAAAGGAATGAACTAGATACAACACCATGGATAATCCTTAAAATTAATTATGCTAAGTAAAAAAGTTAGACCAAAAAACAGTATATAGTATCATTTACATAATACTATAGAAAATATAAATTAAACAACTACAGAAAAAAGACAAGTGGTTGCCTAGAAAAAAGGATTACCAAGGGTACAAGAAAATTTTCTGAGGATAACAGATCTTGCTTGTGGTGATTTACAAAAGATGGTCTCAATTAGGTCTGAAAAAATAAACAGAAAAGGATTCAGGAAATATTTTCTAGAGAAAATAGCAACTGACTTAGGCCTTGAAGTGCCAAGGAAGACTTCATCAAGAACCGAGAAAGCATTCTTTAATGTGAAATTGACTGAGGTATCATTTTTTAATGATACCCAGATGGTTTTGAGATATAGCATTTACATCTGTTTTACAGAGAAATACTTACAACCTTAGCAAAGATATCTAGAAAATTAATACAATAATGAAATCTAGATCAGAATAATGTACAATTTAAAAATCACTGATATGCAAATAAGTTAAGTCCAATAATTGGGGATAAAAGTATACTGGATTCTGTCAAACTTTCCAGTGAGATAAACTTTCCTATGAGTTATTCTGAAGAAATAATAATAATAATAATAAATGCACTTAAGACTACCTAGTAGATACTAGATATGTTAGACTTATCTAAGAAATGTTTGCTAAGAAATGTTAGACTTTGCTAACAAATGTTAGATGCAATTTTCAACTCATTGAAAATTTAAGTAAAGGTATATTAGGGAAACGGAAAAAAACAAGGCAGCAACATTAATTACATAGAAAAAAACTGAATTTAAAACAATAATCATTAAGTCACTATGAGATTTACTATCAATTAGTTCAGAAACACTATAAATATATGCACTCCTAGCAATTATCACTTCAAAATATATAAAACAAACCACTAACAAAGATACAAGTTAGAAACAGAATAGCCAAATATTATGGTTTCCTATTTTAAATCAACTCTTATGAAACAATATAAAGTCAAATACCTAAAGAAACAAGAGATTAATACTACATATAAGAAACAAGATTGATCAAATGCATAAAAGCTTAGAAGAAATTAAACACAGAAGGAATATTTGCCAAATACTGACCATAATTATTGAAGACTCAATGTTTTGAAAACTTAAATTACAGACTCAATATTTAATATAGTTTTCAAACACATTGCAACAAAATTTAAAATAAAAGACAGCTAACAATATCCTAATGATTGAAACCCAAAAAAAAAGGGGGGGGGGGCTGCAGAATAATCCTTCAGTTAAATAGGAAAAGAATACAGAATAAGATATATTACAATGGAAGACTACAAGTCAAAATTGGTGAAACCCACATAAGACAACAGGGGGAAAACTAAGCTTCTGAATACATTTGGCAACAAACACTGAAAATAAAAGAACATTGTAGATACAAAAAAGGGGGGGCAGGGTAGGGGGCAAAGGATATAAGGACAGAAGTCAAATGAAAGGAGCACAAAAAACAAAAGAACATTAAAACCAAAAGTTGGATCTTTGAAAAATATATTAAAAAGACAAACCTGGCTAGACTGATCAAAGACAGCTGATGATATGATTTGGTAAAACATTGTATAAAACCATTATGATAACAAAGCATATTTTTCAACATACAAAACATGACAAATTAGTACATATACAAGTCAGACACAAGAAATTTCAAAATCTAGAAGAAATTACTATTTCCAGAAAAACAGCAAAATTCAGAGTGTATAAAAATTGGAATAGACTAATGATAAAAACTTTTAGTGGATTTACATCTCACACACTTAAGAGGGAAATACCAGTACAATTTTTTCAATGTTTCATTTAGAAATAATTTCAAACTTTCAGAATTGCCACCACAGTATGAAGAACATCCACAAACTCTTTACCTCTGATTCTATTGTTAACACTTTACCCCATCTGTTCCATCATTTGCCATTTGCTCACAGCTCATACTCCACTCATATTCACCTTCCCTGCAATGTAATTTATCTCTTAATATTTGTACATATTTCCACAGAAAAAGGGTATTTACCACATAACCACAGTACAGCTATCAATTTCAATATATATACATAGATATACTTTACCATCATATTGCAATTTTATAAATCAACCCAATGTCTTCATACAATCCCATACTCAATAAAGCTGAAACAGTGTTTCTTGGTCTTTGGCTAAGTATATAGTACAAATATAGTACAAAGGTAAGTCAAAGAGCAAGCCCTGCATTTGTAGTATGTCTTCACTCTTCCTTGAACCGGAATGATTCTAGGCATTTTTTGTGGCATTGGCATTTTTTGAGGACACAGTTCTTTTATTAAGTATCTGGTTCATATTTGAGGCTTTTCTGATGTTTCATCATTACCAGATTCAAATTATGTAATATCTGGCCAGAATCCTTCATAAATGAAGCTGCGTCTTTCTCGGGATAATACATCCAGAAGCATACAATATCTATATGTTTCAGCTCTTGCAATTCCACCTTTAGGTAACTCTCAAGAGAAATGAGAAGTGTGTCCACAAAAAGTCTGTACAAAAATTCCCTTAGTAGCTTTTATTCCTGACAGCCAAAAGCTTGAAGCAGCCCAGATGTCAAACAGAAACGGAGTGGGGGAGAAGGGAGGAAGGGTTGTATATATTCATACAATGTACTCACAATTTTAAAAAAAAGTACAAATTACTGACAAATTAAACAACATGGATAAATCTTGGAAACACTATACTGAGTGAAAGAAGCCAGACACATGAAAAAAATACTATATGATTCCATTTTGATGAAATTCCAGTTTCATGGTGATAGCAATTAAATCAATGATTGCTTCAGAGTATTTGCTAGAAATAGGCATGATCTGAAAATATTTGGAGGTTTTGGGAAATGTTCTATATGGTAATGGGTACGGGTCATATAAGTGTATACTTTGTCAAAATTGATCCAACTGTAAAGCAGTGTATTTCACTATATGTGAATTATCTCAATTCAAAAATAATAAGAACCAGGTCAGTATTTCTCTTCCAGGCTATAATCAAGTAGAAAATAAACTGTCAGCAACAGCAAACTGTCAGCAATAACAAAAAGCATAAAATAGAAATTATTCTAAAAACAGACACACGACCACACATAAAGAAATTAACCCTGTTAATGATCATAAAGAGATAAAGACTTAGTATATTCATGAAAATGGTGGTAACAACAGTGTGAACATAGTAATGCTCCCCAAAGTAAGCTGCCACTTCAAATATAGCACCTACCAAAATTGCTCTAAATATGATACAGAAAGAATGACCCAAGAATAAATAACCTAAAAAAAAGCAAAGGTATGTGATTCACCTTGACAAATAATGAAGATTTATTACTTAACCACTCTTACTAGATTACAGTACTAGGACAGCAAAATATAGGCAAATGGAACAGAATTCATTCTTAGGCACAAAGACTCTTTAGAAGCAGCTCCCACACACCAAATAATACCTGTTGAATGTCTGTATTTGGCATATTATTAAATATATATAAATAATTTTGATGATTCCAGTAACTAAACTGTTAAGTGGGAAAAAGCAGGAAAAACAGTGAAATCAACACCATCGTGCTACTTGTGTAAATTTTAGAACATGTACATAAACAATATTATTTTGGAAAAAAAGCACATATCTAAATAAGTACCTGAAGGTTAACTGGAAAAAACATGTTACATATATTTTAGTATAAATTTCTCAACTGGGAGTAAATAGAAATATGAACTAAGACAGAAAATAAAAGCATAGTGACATAAAGTACAGCAAAAAAAGGAACCATGCACAGCACGGCATAAAATGAGTATGGTCAATCCAATCCTGATGTCTCTAGAGGGAAAAAAAAAGTCATATTTTGTTTATTTTTAAATGGTAACAATCTTTTGATTAATCTAATTTTCACTGATAAACTAAAGATAGTTTACACTTTCCCAAAGTTACTCAACTACAAACTAGATCTACCTCTTTCTAAAGTCTATGATCTTTTCTTATTGTTGTACTTTGTATTCAACATTTTTGGGTCAACAAATGAAAACAAAGGTGAAAATATAAAACCGATGCATTCATTCAAGAATTGATGCTACTAATGAAGTCCTGCTATAAGGTAACATAAAAATAAGAACTGTCACACAGAAGGACCAACGTTTACCTCATGATTTTGACAGTGGCAACAAATGATAAATTAGGAACTTTATAATGGTCATGGTATGGATTTCTAAGTTAAAACATTTAAATACCAAACCCAGCTCTCCCATTTAATAGTTGTTTGATCTTAGACAAATGACAAAACTTCTGTATCTCAGCATCAACACTGTAAAATCAAATTAGTATGAGTAAAATGCAATAGTGCATGTGCTATGTTTAGCCTAGTATAGAATATGCTCTCAAATATTAGCTGCTGTTATCAACTCATTTTTCTATATACTTTCACTTATCAAATTCAAAAGTAATACACCTATAGTCTTAATTTCTTTACCTTCTAATTACTCCTCAGTCTGTTCACTTCTAATTTCTACTGCCTACATTATACCACTGAAATTGTATATAGTTGTGACAATTTACCTTTATTGACGTCTCTGATGCATGTGACACTTCTGACTACCACTTCTATTTGAAATTGTCTCCTTTGGCTTGTCTAATTACATACTTCTCAATTTTTTTCTGGGTCTAATATGCTTTCTCTGATTACAGTATAAATTCTGAGGCTTCAGGGGTTCTGTTCTCTGTCTTCCCTTTATACTCTACATGCTTTTCTTGGGAAATTCCATCTATTCTTAGAGTATCAGCTGATTTCTACCAACTTTAATCTTTAACCTTTACTCTCTTTGAAACAGTCCGTTCCTTAAAACCCTCCAATGTTACCTCTATGCTAATGTTGCAATGAGTAAAGTTAATTTAAAAGTTGAAGTCTCTTCCTTCATATTCTAAGATACCTCAAAAGAAAGTAAATTCAAACTTAAACAGTTATCTCCTTTGCCAAACCTTCACTCCTGTACCCTTCTTCTTGCCATGCAGCACTGCTTTCACCCAACCCTCAAGCTGGAAACCTGAAAGCATCTATACTATTCCTTTTCTTCTACCCTCTCCCACCATCTCCATTATATATACTCAAATTTCTCTAATTCATTTCTCCATCGCTTTTACAAATGCCTTAACTCAAGCCAACATCGTCTTACCTAGAATAACCTTCTAATTTCCTTAATATCCATCTAGGTTACTCCAGAAATCAACCCTTCATATCACAGTGTGAAACCTAACTAAATAATCAGCCTATGATTCCCCTGCTTAAGACCTTGTATAGATTCTATGATGAAATTCAAGTTTTCCTACATGATATTTAACAATCTCTAAGATACTATTTCCTAAATCTTCATATTATTTCTTGCCACTTCCTGTCTCCCACTTAACATTTTTGTGAGAAAGAACTGCTTTGAATTGTTTCTTGAACACAAACCATGTTGCTTCATGTTTCCACGTCTATTCATGCTATTAGCTCTTTGAAAAAACGCTGTCCCTCAGCTCCCACTCCTCACCACATAAAACCTAACTATACTCCTATCATTAATTTTTCAAGCTGCAGTAGTAATTAGGAACTAGAAGATTGTCCCGATTCCACAAGATGGGTTTGGTAGTTGTCCTCTAAATCCCCACAGCCCTTAGTCTATCTCCATCTGAGCATTTACTACAACTCTAAATGGATATGAATTGTTTCTATTTCTGTTTCTCACACAAAACTATCACTAGAACCTAGAACAGAAAACTTAGGTCTTGCTCTGACTATGGGTTAGGAAAGTTACTGGTAAGAGTTTAGAAAAGGCAGAGCCCAGTAGTGACAGACTGTGGAAAAGAACAACTGGGCAATAAATTGCTTCTTAAACAAGCACAAATCAAGTCCACAGGGCAGAAGTATAGAGGGAGTTCTTCAAGAGACCTGTGTGGTTAATGTCCTGCCCACATCCCCCCCACACCCTCTGACAAAAAAGGTAGGGAGGGGCATTCCAGTAAAGACACCTACATGAAATGTGGGGATAGGAAAGTAGAATTTATCTTTCATAACCATGGAAATTATGCATAGACATTTGAAAAAATAACAGAGATACTGAGAGACTTGTAGAAAATGTAGATAATAAGCAAGCCACTTCAGTTAAAAACTGGTAATAAAACCTCAATAGTCACTGGGCCTCCAGCACCTTCGTTTTATCAGCACCCCATTTTCCTCTAAATACAATGTATCAAAATACAGATATTTTTCTTACTCTATTAGCAGTTTAGAAGCTTTTTAGGGTTGTTTCGCTTCTGCTAGGTCCATCTACTGGTAGGTAAGTCACAGTGTACTCCTTTATCTTTCCAGTTTTTATTATATTTGGTTGCCTCAGCAATCTCCAAAAAAACCACATGGAATATAGAACTCTGAAGAAAATCATGTTTTAGTGTTTGCTTTAAATCAAACCTTTGACTATCTTTAAACTTCACTCTGATACAGGATTGGTCTTTGGTTATCTCAGCTTATATAGCTCACATATCAAATTTTATTACACTTTTCCACTAAATTGATCTATAGTTTTATGGATCTAACATGAGAAGAATTTATTAAACAAAGTGGTTTGTACTATTTTCACATCTAAACAGGCCATAGAAATTAAGTCAAAATAATTTGTCCTTAAAATTCTGGACTAAATCATGTACATCTAATAATGGTATACTTAAGAAAACGCTTAAGATACATTTAAAAACACTTCACAAAATCTTTTACCTTAAGCTTCAATTCAAGCTTACAAATATTTTCTTGAAAAAATTACTACCAGACTAACAGGTTAGCCATGCTATAAAAGAAAGTCTATCTAAGGAACAGTGGGAAATTAAGCTACCAAAGTAGGTTCAGGTCTTTAACATGTGAGTTTAAATTTTTATTATCAGACAAGAGTCTCTTTGGAAAATGTTTTAGCAAGAAAATGACATCATAAAAGTTGTGTTAGTCACTGTATAGAATGGATTGAAGCATTTTTTAAGTACTTATAAAGTCTTCATCTGGATATTACATTTGCATCCAAATCATTCTTTCTCCTTTCAAGCCCTTTGCAACTCTCTTTTCATTCCTTTTTAAATACCTCCAATCTTCGTTATTCAAGTTTTAAAAAACTGAATTTCCTCATTGTTCATCTTTATTTCACAGAGTCATAATATCAGATCTCAGAATATTCTAAGCACAGTATGCTGCAAGAAAACAGCTACTTTTTTTGTCTACCAAAAACCTGCACAGAGCACAACACACAGAAGCATCTCTTGACACTGAGATGGAGGATATAGAAAGAGGATATTCAAGAACACACAAGTATTATAAACAAACTATCAATCAGTTCCTGTTCTGTCTATGGTATTGTCTTGCCAATTCGTCAATCAATCACCAAACCAGATAGTCTGATACCTCAAAATCTCTGCTCAATACACCTTCTTCATGTCTCCTGCCAAGGTAAATCCTTGTTATGACAAACCTCAATTACAGTAATTGCTTTTATTTAGTATTCATCTCTCTAAGTCTCTCTGCTTGAGATAGATCTAGCAAAATAATGTCAAAATAACACTCTCAAAATATCACTTCCCCTGCTGGATCTTTACATTTTTCTTGGCTTAGCTTGTAAAATGAGTTGCAATCTCCAGAATATATCTTGTACTTTCTACTCAGGCTTGTCTTTCTAATACTACTCCAACCTATATAGAGAACATTATCTTTTATTCATAACTCTTAACAATTAAGTATTATCTTCCCACTACCAAAACACACGCATGCGCGTGCACACAGAGCGTTATTCACACCAGCAATACCAGCACATTTATTTCATGAATCACCCACATTTCACAAAAGTAAAATTATAGACCTAATTTCTTATTTTTCTGTTCACATATTAACAAATCAACAAGTAAACAACAAAATTATCTGCAGAGAAAAATTAAAATACAAGATATAGAGACTAAATAAGAAATCACCAAACTGATAGGGTGTGCCCCCCCCCATTGTCTCCTGTTTAAGATTGCAGATTTCAAGGACAGGTAATGTTAAAATGGGGGAATGACCTTAGCTGGAATTTCCCTTCAGGGGGATGCAGGGGGAAGAAAGAAGTGAAATAGTCTAGGTGAAACAGATTTCCTGGAAGGCGGGAAAT
>PVHY01013400.1:0-26107 GCA_004024945.1 Uropsilus gracilis
ACACACACACACACACACACATACTCTGCAAGGTTGGTAAAGTGTGAGCAAGGCCTTCAGGTTATACCAATGTCAATTTCCTGGCCTGGGTATTGTACGCAGTTACATGTTACCACTGGCAGAAACAGGGGATCTCCCTACAGATATTTTTGCAACTTCCTGGGAATTAATTATTATTTAAGAATAAAATTTAAAACAAAGCAAATCAACAAAAGATAACGAGCTCGCTTAGTACATTTTTAAGTTAGTGCGTGAACTCTAAGACCCATTTCAATCTTCTCCAACCTTTAGTGAGTTTCACCCCACCACTCCCATCTCCAGTGACCAAGTCATCTGGAACTTGTCCCTATTGTCCGAATGCTCCATCTGCTGAACTGCAGCACATACCCGTTCCTCTCATTCTGAGCCTGTTGCACACTTTAAAAATCTAAAAAAAAAAAAAAAAGTCACTGCAAAGCTAATGCTTCCTCTGTACCTCTGACAGAGGGATTAAGTGCTTTATTCCCTGGGTTTCCACAGATTTCATTCACATCCTTCTAGTTTCTCCATGCTATTTACAAGCCAGTTTCCTTTTCTAGCTTATAAACCCAGTGCAGGGATATAACTTGACCTACCTGCCTATCTGCCTAGACACATGAAGGCACCGAAACATCTGTGGATTCAATCAAGCTGAGAGTCTTTGGCCAAAGATGGCAATGGAGTTAATGACCGCAATGACTTCTGTTGTCACTGTACCCAAAGACCGTCCTGCCAAGTGCCGTGCGCCTGAGAGATCACAGAAGGAAGCAGAGTTCAGACGGGACTCCTACAACCACCTTTTAAAGAAGGAGCTTGGAAGTGATCTATTAAGCAGAATTTTCACGTTCCTTTCACCATTCGCTTACACAATTCGCTTACAATCAAGTTTATGATTACATGCAACTGGTTTTTATTGGGAAATGCCCCAGAGTCCAGCTCTTTTTTAAGGGGTAGCTTAAATCTCTTTTATTCTCCTGACCCGCTCTTTTAACAAAAGAACACCTTAAATCCTCGAACTGGATACCAATCCCAATGTACTGCCTTAACTATAAACTCGCTCTTGGGCAGGGATCTACTAAATGACCTCACTGAAAAAACGAAGTCCTTAAATGAAGGCTTTTTTGAAGATAACGGATGTGAGAGGGAAACCAAAAGCACAATGAGAAACAGCGTTGATGCCAGTATTTGATGAAGCCAATTTTATGGTCATGCTCATTCCTGTATTAAATTAAAATAAAACCCTACATATAAACACCCCTCCACTGAAGGTAAGTTCTGAGTATTCTAAGCCGAAAGATCATGGACTAAGAAAAACCTATTAATAACCTTCTGGTGTCAAAGATTACACTAACCAAGTTTAGTAACCATGAGTCACTGTTAAACGGCTCTGCTGCTCCGCTCCCCCCCCCCCCCCCCCCCCCCCCCCCCGGCCCCATAGGCTGCAAACTCATTCCTCTCATGAAACGGGTGAATGTGGCCATTCAGCACCATGAACACATGCATTCACGGCACCGAAGGAGCCAAGAGTAAGCAGAGGGAGACGGCCATACCCTCTGCACAGTTTGCAATGGGCGAAAGTGTGCAAATATTCATTACAGATGCCAGGTCTGTGGGATGACTGTTAGCAATGTCCACCCTACCCACTCCACCCCTCCACCCCCTGTTCCCCCAGTTACCTAAAAATAAAGATGGTGGGATAAACCACTTTTTCTAAAGGTATAAGCAAAGCAGTTTTCTACAAATTCTTTTTCAAAGTCGTGGCACAGTTCCTACGGGGCTAATGCATCAAATCATACCCGGGTCCTCATGGAGTAACCACCACACACAAGTAAAACTATCAATGTAGTACAAACAAAGGAATAAACACTGGAATGTGTATTGTCTTGTCTGCAGAACCAGAAGAAATGAAAGAGAAAATGTCCTTCGACGTAAGACAGCGCAGAAACAGATGTCATTTTACCAAGGGTGGAGCAGAGCTAGACGTTCCATCTCTGACTATGTAATGGGTTACCTAGGAAACAACAGCTTTCTTCACGTGGATCACAAGGATGATGACAGGAAGTTATCTGACCTCAAAGTGAAACGGAAGCTTAGCCTGCAGAAGGCACCTCGGGAAGCCTGGCCCTATCAGAGGAAGGTCGCACAGCCCCATGGAGCACCCAGGGGCCACAGAGCCCTGCCGATCCAGACAGGAAACCTGCCACCTTCTACAGATGCCACCTTCCACTGGCCATGTTTCCTAATATCAGGGTGAGATAGGACTTTGCCTCCTGCCACTCCCTGTGCGCCCCCCTTCCTCAGAGAGGAGCCCCCCAACACTGTGAGGACTCATCGCCTCACCCTACGTAGCTATGCGGCTCACATTTCACTCTTCCTCTGTTCCATGCTGTCAGTTCGTTCAAGTGGCAGTTTTCTCCACGGTGGTGCTGAGCTTCTGCGCCAGCCTGGTTCGCTCCCCTCAACACCCTCTCGATTCTCTACATTTCCAGCAAGGCCCTGCCAAATCAGAGCCAGGTGACGATGGCGCTGAACTGAAGCAGTGTATTTCTGTGACTGTAACCCAGGTTTCAGTCATCTCTCTGGGTGTTTTACTACAAGACTTATTCTCCGGGTGTACACGGGTGGTTTCTAGATCATCTCCAGCTCAGCTGGCACAAGGACAACCGCACTCTCTTTACAAAGTTGTCACTGGGACAGACCAAAGCACACATCAACTGCACGATCTGAGAGGCCCGGGCCTCTGTGCACAACCATGGAACCGCCAGGACAGGGTGCATCCACCAGAAGATGCCTCTGTCCCTCTAAACCTCCTCACCCCCCAACCCCACCCCAAGTCTGCAATTCACCCCCCCACAATTTAATCAACATCTCCACAAATTCAATCAACAACTGCTTTGCTTGCTGTTCCCTTTCTAGAGCTCTGAGTAAAGGGAATCACACATCATCTACTCCTCAGAGCCCAGTGTCTTCTACTCACACACTGTGAGCCCTTATTCATGCTGCTGTGGAGAGCAGTGGCTCATGATCTTTTTACCATTTTTTTTTTTTTAACTGTGGTAACACTGTTTTAGTGTATATGACTTTGGAGAACAGGTTCACACCTTATCTGTACACCACCATATCATGCCCACTACCAAATCGCCCATGATCCTCTGTCATAGTTCACTGGGCCCCCTCCTTCCACTGTGCCTCCCTCCATCACCATGCCCCTTCTAGAAGCCTCAATTCCGCAGGCACATTGCGAGGGTTTGGTTTAATTATTTTGTTCATCCCCATTTGTGTGTGTCTCTCTCTATATTCCACCTGAAATCATCCAGTATTTGCTCTCCTCTTTCTGACTTACTTCACTTGAAATAATGTTGTCACAAATGGCAAGAGCCCATCACTTTTAAACCAGCTGAGTATGGACACATCTCTGTAATCTGTTTCTGGGCTCCTCGCTTGTTTCCACTCACTTGGCTGCTGTAGATAGTGCTGCAAGGAACACAGGAGTGTGTGTTTCCCCCTTGCACTCCTTGGGTAGATATGAGGGGCCGGACAGCAGAGTCAGACAATGTATCTATTTTTATTACTTTGAGGAACCTCCTAGGGGCTTGACCAGCTGATATTCCCACCAACAGTGTATGAGGGTTTTTTTTGTTTTAGTAAGTGAGTTATTCTGGCAGGATTGAGGTGGTAACTCATAGTGGTTTTGTTTTGGTTTTTTGAGACCAGGTCTCACTATTTTTGCCCGTGGAACCGCAGGCTCTTGTTGCCCAGGGTACCACAGACTCAAGCAATCCCCAGCCTCAGCTTCCCAGGTAGCTGGGATGACAGGCACACGCCACCACGCCCAGCTGTTTTTTTGGAACTAGGTCTCGTTACGGGCCCCAGGCGAGACTCGAACCGCAATCCCTAGCCCCGGCCACTTCACAGGCTGAAGCTTACAGGCACGAGCCACCGTGCCCAGCCTCTCATAGTGGTTTTGATTTATGTACTTTGCTGGTAAGTGATGCTGAACATTTTTTTCATGCTGGTTTTTCTGGATGTCTTCTTTGGAGAAGTGTCTTCTTAGCTCTCCTGCCCAGTTTTGGACAAAGTTTTCTCTTTGTTGAGTTGTATCAGTTGTCTGAGATACCAGGCAGCAGCCCCTGAATAGTAGACTAGTCTATGCATGTACTGCTTTACCTATGCAACTGAGTAATTTCCTGTTTTAGATTATTACAAACAAAGCTGCCATGAAATTATGCACAAGTCTTTATTTAACCAGAAGTATTTTTTCCTTAGATGTCTGAAGTAAAATGACCAGCTATAAGCTTAGCTTCTCAAGGATTTTCTCAGAGAGGTTATATCACTGCCTGTTCCAACCAGCAGTGCCTATTTCCCATTTTATCCAGTCCACATTTTCAGTTTTATCCATTCAGATGTGTGCACAATGTTCTGCTCATCATGGGTTTACTTTTTAATTCCCTAATGAGTACACCTTTTCAAATACTTATCTGAAGTCTGTATACCTTACCCAGTCATATGTATAGTTAAATTTCTTGCCCATTTTCACTGGATCCTTTGGTTTGCTTATTTCTGTTCTGAAAGTTCTTTGTATGCTCTGGATGTGAACTTTTGTCATTATCAGATATATGCTTTGCAACATTTTCTTTCAGCTGGTAGCTTGTCTTTCTACTTTCTCAACAATGTCTTTTGAAGAACAAAGGGTTTTAGTTTTGATGAATTCCAATTTATCAGCTTTTCTTTTGTAGAGTAGGTTTTCTGTGTCATATATAAGAATTCTTTGCCTAGCCCAACATCACAAAGAACCATCTCCTGTTCTCTTTGAGAAACTTTATACTTTTAGGTTTTGTATTTACTTAATGTTTTAATATATGGCATGAGGTATGGAGCAACAGTTTTTGAGGGCATATGCAGCTACAGATCGTTTCAGCACCAATTGTTGAAATGACTATCCTTTCTCCACTGAGTTGCAACAGCACCTTTGTCAAAATTGTCCATACATGTATAAGCTTATTTCTGAAGTCTCTATTCTATTCCATGGATCTCTGTTTACGTAGACTGTATTTGTTTAATTACTGCAGCTTTACAGTTCTTGCAAAAAAAGTAGTTTAAGCTCTTCAATCTTGTTTTTGTTTAAAGTTGTTCTGATTATTCTACGGTTTTTAGCATTTCCACACAATTTTTTAACTCATTGTGTCAATTTCTATTTTTAAAAAAGTCTGCTAGGATTGCAATGAATCTAAAAAGGATTCAAACATACTGATTCTTCCAGCACATGAAGAAGGTATTATCTCCCAGCTATTTAGGTCTTTTTTAAAAAAAAAAATTGCTTAGCAATATTTTATAACTTTCAGTATACAGGTGTTTCATTTCTTTTGTCAGATTATACCTAAGTGCTCATATGTCTTGATGGTATTCCAAATGATATTACTAAAATTTAATTTTGTAAGGAACTCCTGAAACTTATATAATAGTGCAATGCAATGTGCTACTTCTGCAATTTTTTTTTTTAATTTTGAGATTTTCATGCAGTTCAGAAATACACTTACTCTCAGTACACTGATGCTCTAACCTGTGAGGATCGTGTCACCCCAAACAATGACAGTTGTGTTTTAGTTTCCGTGCTTTTCGTCTCTCTTGCCTGACTGCACAGGTTAGAACCTTGGGTACAAAGCTGAAGAGAAGCGGGGAAAATGGAAACCATCTTAGCGCTTAAAAGAGAAACAACTTAGACTTGATCACTGTCTGTGAGGCTGGCTACGGGCTTCTACAGACACCCTTTATCAGGCTGAGGAAGTTCTAGTCCCAATTTATTTTAATGAGGAAAAAATTTTCCCTTTTCTTTTATGACATAAAAATTCAGTTTCTATGACTTGAAAGTGTCTACGAAGTTCACTAATACAACAAAATGACACTAATTCTGAAAGTTAAACCAACCCCACATATGGGAATAAACTGCACTTTATCATGACGTATTAGCCTATTCGATTCATTTGCTGAAGTTTGGTTTGAACTTTTGCACCTATGCTTGTATGGGACATAAATCTGCAATTTTTTGGGTACGTTTCGGTTTTAGTACCCAACAATCCTTGCCTCATAAAATAAGCCAAGAGTTATTTCTTCCCCTTTAATTTTCCTGGAAAACTTTCCTTTCTTCTTTAAATGTCTGACAGAAACCCCTAGCGAAGCTAATTAGAGGTATCTACATTTTAGGTGAGCTCGGGCAATTCCTTTTTTTCAAGGAATGTGCCAATTTCGTCTAATTTGTTGAGTTTTTGGACAAAATTTCCTATAATATTCCCTCACTACCCTTTTAGTACCTGTAAACTCTATAATGACGCCAGCTCTCATTTCAGACACGGATCCATCGTCTGTGACTTGTCCACTCTCCACCTCTCCACCCTAGCTAGAGCTCATCCAGCTTAGTCATCTTCTGAAAGAACTAGCTTTTTTGCTTTATTGGTTTTCCTTTCACAGATTGCTACCTTGGCTTTATTGTCATTGTCCTGTCTACTTTGTAGTTCGATGCTCTTCTTTTTCTGTCTTGAGAGAAGGCTCAAGTCTCCCATCTTTCTTACACAGTTAGTGCTAGAACACTTCCCCAAGTAACACTTCAGTACCACCTCACAGCTCGAATAAACTGGGTTTCACTGTATCCTGAGGCAATGCTGGCTTAGACGCCATGTGTCTTCTGGGGCACAGGGCCACACATCCACAAAAGCCACTCACACCTACAGTCCAAGCCCTGAGGCGTCTCCTTTTTATTCTACTTTCCAACTTCTTCTTTGGTTCATGAGTTATTTAGAAGTGACATTTAGTTTCTGAATATTTTTGCAATTATTCCAAAGCTTGTTACTGATGTTCAATTTAGTTTCTTTCTGGTCACTAAACAGAACATGATATATACACCTATTCTTTTAGAATAAGATGTGCATTTGCTAAAAATATTCCATGTATACTTTAAAGGGGCAGGAATGGTCTGCTTTTGTCGCTGACATTTCTGTAGAGGGTACACTTCTATTTACAGGGTACTGTAAATGTCAATCACGTCATATTGGTTGATAGTATCATTTTGGTAGAGAAAATTCTGGCTGATTTTCTGCCTTCTTGCTGTATCAATTATGGAGAGCAGGTTACTGAATCTTCCAATTGTGGATGACAATTTCTTCTTACAGTTTGATCAGTTTTTGCTTTACTTGCAGCAATGCTATTAGGTCTCTTGGATGAAGTGACCCCTGTTTTAGCATGCAACCATTTTATCGCTGGTAATAACAGTTTTTGTTCCAAAGTCAATTTCTATCTGGTAGAAGAGTCCCTTCTGCTTTCCTTTTTTAAAAAACAGTTTCTCTTTCCCCATCCTTTTACTTTTAACCTAATTGTGCCTTTTTCTTCAAAGCACACTTTTTATAGGCACATATAGTTAGGACATCCAATCTGAAAGTCCCAACCCTTCCGTTGGGATGTTCAGACCATTTAATGTGATTACTGATGTGGCACATTTGGGTCTATCATCTTGCTATCTGTTTTCCATTTGTTCTACTTAACTGCTCTTTAATTTCCCCCTTCTCCTTTTGCCCTCTTTTTGCTTAATCAACTATTTTTCGCTATTCGTTTTATTTCTTTGCTGGCATCTAGTCTGTTTTCTTAAATACTAGTACAGAATCATACTTTTATTTTCACTATGTTTTATCAGTTAGGATCATGTCTTCCCTCCCAAGCCCTCCTCTTATATCCTATATCCTCTGCTAAGTGACCCTAAATGCCTGATTTAGTCATTCACAGAGCTTACATCCTCCAACTTTTGAGGGTCACAGACTCTGGTAATGAAGACTGCTAGTTCTTTTTCTATAAATCAGTGACAATAAATGCCAAATGGTTTAGAAGGGCATAGTCTTGCAAGTCACTGGAAGCTTGCCTAGAAGCAAACAGTGATTCACTCACCAGGTTCACTGGTCATTAAGAACACCCTCTGTGCCTCCTGAACCATACCAAACTACACGGGAGACACTAGGAGCAACAGGGCAGACCTCCTAAGGCATGGATTTCCCTACTTTGGTGGGTGGCGGCACTGAAGGGCAATGTCACACTGGCTGCCACTCGCAGTTCAGAAGATGCCTGGCTAGCGTACCCTCTTCTAAGTCACAAACTCAACGCACATTGTTACAGCATGCCAGCATACTCACTTCCTCCTCATCAGGAGAAAGTAAAGATTCCAGAGGCTGATGCAGTGACAGCATTTCACAGGAACTCTGCATTGCAGCCCTCTTCCAGTAAATACGAACAGTGATGAGCTCTGTCTTTGTGAGGCTGATATTCTAAGAGGGGTAAGAAACTGTAAACACATCACTAAGTATATTGAAGATGTTGAGGGCTGCAGGAGACAGAGCAAGATAGGGCTGATGGGGAATGGAACTGCCAGAGAGCAGGGCTATATTTTAAACAGGGGGGTGGGTGCAAAGTGAATCTGAGTGTAAGGGAACATTCCAGACAGAGGGAACAGCTAAATGTAAAGGTCTAAAAAGCAGGCGCGTGACTGGAATGTACGAGCAAAGTAAGCCAAGAGAGGGGAGAACCAGCAGAGACAACTCCGGTCCCAGGCAAGAACGAGACTGATTTTTCCAGAAAGGGTAGATGGCTGCACATTCTTCCTTACCTTGTAAACCAACCCGAGATCAGTAAGCCGTCTCAGTCCACAGATTGCACAAAACAAAGGTCGAGGCAGGGGTTGGCAAGAAACATTTAATTCCGCTCGTGTAAGGATGCTGACTTTTACTAGAAGGGGTATCAGACTATTGGGGGGAACCACTGTGGCTGTTGCGGGGCAGCAGAAACCAGCTCCAGAAGGATGCTGTGGCGATTCAGAGCAAAGACAATGGTAGCTCAAATCACGGTGATATTTTAAAAAGGGGGGGAAATGGCTTTTAGTTTCCTGTTAAAAAACTGCTAAGGAGGACAGATTTGCTAAGGGGGACAGATGAATTGATTTGGGATATGTGAAAGGAGTCACTAGGTTTTCTGGCCTAAACTGTGAGGAGGGAGTTTAACGTGACTGCAAGGCTGGGAGTGGATGTGTGAAGTATGTTTTACTTTAACAAAAAGCTAGGCTTATATTTCTTAAATTCCACCCCAATTTTGGAGCGGTTTTAGATATTCTTCAAGAACTTCAGAATCATTCTTCTGTCAAGGTACAAAATGATCCTGCTACATCTGTACAGAATTGCCTGCTTAGCTGAATAGCATTGCTTCAAGCTTAAAAATTAATTTGCAAAGGAAAGGCATCTCACCTAAGCCCTGAGCAATAATACTGACCCAGTACTCTTATTTCAGCTTCAGTTTTCTTCACAGATGTTCAACATACTTCCTGATAAAGTATTCCCAAACAGCTTACATTCTTTTTGTTGCTAATGTATATGAAATGCTTTTTAAAAAATTATAACTTCTAGGCAACTGAGATTGGTATTAAGGAAAACTACAACTTTGGTATTAATTTAGCTTTTTTTTTTTTGCACTGATTCTCTTGTGTAACAAATCACAGCAAGCACTGTTTTAATGCAGCCACCTTAAACTTTCTTAGGCATGAGGTCACAGTCATTTTTCAGTTTTAACTCAGTGATTAGATTTTCATGTTTTCAGATCTCAGTTCCCACTTACCATTTACAATTATTTGCTATTTCCTTTTCAATCTAGATAAGTAAATCAGAAGTGTCTATATATTTTTCAATTTCAGAAAAAGAAATTTGAATGTCCTTTTCTTTTCAAATGAAACCTACTTTTCATAAATCCAACTATCCATCTTTGCTTTGTTTATCCTATAAATAGCAGAAGGCTTATAATGCTCAGGTTTAGCACAATTCTCCACTTTGGTCTTACTGACATTTTGGGTCAGATTATTCTTTGTTTGGGGAAGCTGTCCATATTGAGCAATATCTCTGGACTCAGTACTAATTACACACCAGCACAGCCCAAGATACCGCTCTGTCAGGTCATACCGCCTTGATGTATACTTCAACCAAAGTAACATGCTAGCATATAGAATACAGAAACAAGAGAGAATGCAGCTGTTTTCTGTCAAGTCAGGCATTGAAAGCTTAATTATGTTTGTTTGTTTGTTTTTTTGTTTGTTTGAAAGCTTAATTATGTTAACATTTATCTACATCTTTTACTTTAAGTATGCAAGAAGTTGTCTGGAACTTTCATGCAAGAGCTAAAGTAAAACAATTACCGCAAATTTTACTAACTATAGATTGGTTCCAATGCCAAAAATGTGCACTAATTCAGTAGTCTGTAATTCCAAATAATATTCACATTAGCACAAAGGTAAACCAGTCTAAAACTTAAAAAAAGATGGAAGTCTAGTCTTCGGCCCAAGACAGAAAACAACCTCTTCAATTCCAACCAAATGCTCACTCAATAAACAGCAGTCATTCTGCCCACAGGTGTCAGGTAATGTGGGGTGCACAGGCGGGCCGGAAGTGACACAGGGTCTATGTCTCAGGGCAAGGGGGGGGAACAAGCACAAGACGGAGTCAGGCTGGAGATAGGGGCAGCACAGCATTTCCGAAGGAGTGGAGATTTGTTTTATGGGGTAAGGGTGAGACAGGAGCAGGAGTATCATGGGCTTCTAAGAGAAAGAAATATGGAGCACAATTCTGAAAGATGCACAGGGGCCAATGGAGTGGGGAGAACAAGAAAAGGACATTAAAAACGATGCAGCCGATTATGTGCTTTCATTGACCGGGGGAAGCTGTGACTGCTGGAACACCAGAAATCAGGAGCTCTGTGTGCCACCTGTGGAGCCTACGCTTACGTGCTACACCAGGGAAGGCGTTCTGGAGAGAGCACTGAGCAGGCTGCCGCTCATGCCCACGAAGAAGGTCATGAGGATCTTTGCTGAATGGAAACAGAAGTCAGGACCAATTCAAAAACCCCTTAGGGAGTGAGGGTTCGTGCTATTTGGCAACTAACGATGTTTTAGAGAAGATGAGGGAGACGAGCTTGGGGTCCAAGGCAGATTCTGGACTGTGGTAGCTAGGTGGAGGGAATACAGAAAACCAGGCGAGCAATCTCCCCAGAAGAACACTGGTAGAAACACTGACTTCAACAAACGACACAAACCACGTCAACACAACAAAATGTAAACGTGCAAACCTCAAGTGAAAAACTAAGAGAAAAGTCAGAAACAGTTGCAATATGGCAGCACAGGAGACAATGCTGTGTTTAAGCAGGTGCTTCAGAGCGCTACTCTAAAAGACCCAGGCTGGACATACTGATCCCTTAAAATTTTCTCATAATTTGTCTCATATTGCTCCTTATCAAAAGATCAAAAATATCGTCCCAAAATACCTTTTCTGCTTTTTTGTCAGAAATGTCTTGCTTTTCCAAAACGGCCATGCTCTCCTTCAGGTTCTTCACAATGTCTGCTGGAGATTTGTGAGATTTCCCAAAAGGGAACGGCATGGCGGCAGCGACAGACGGCTCGCTGCGCTCCGCCTACTTTACCTGGGGACACAGCAAAAGGCACAAGTGAGAAAAAGTAGGGTCAAGAAAAGACATCCTTTCAAAACCCCACTCTGGGGAGAGAACCAGTGCTTGAGAACATCATTGCACATGAGTCTGATGTACAATGAATCGACAAGAACTGGGAAACCCACCCATACACATGTGAGCTATCACAACAGAAATTTCTTAGAATTAGGAGTATTCTGTACTTTTCAAAACACCTTTTCCCCCCACTTGCTCTCCTAACCACCCAATTGAAGAGGAACACAGCAGTGCTGATGGGGGGTGGAGGGGTGGAGGGTGCAGTGACGACAGGGGCAACAAGTGCTGCCAGACTAACCCACCAGGGGACCTTTTCAAGCACTTTCCCAGGGACACTGGTGCTTCCATCTCCGGGTGAAGTTCAGGGAGGTGAAGAATTGGATCGAGGCACCAGGTGGTAAGATGAGGTCAGGTCGACCTTGACCCAAAGTGTCCTGAGTTCCCACACAACGCCCCCAACGCTCTGGTAACTCCAGTTTACAGCTGAGGAAACGCAGGCAAACGGTGAGGCAAGTTTAGTGCTAGCAATAGGCTGACTGTGTGGTTCTCCCCAGATGCTCCTTTACTGGGGGTCACGCACGCTTCCTAGCAGGGAAGCACGTCTCACTGAATGCGGCCACACTTCCTTGGCATACCCGTCCTCCTCTTCTGTCAGTCACAGGTTCCTGAGGGGACAGGTACCCCTGTCGGATCCTCCAATCCCCTAAACAACAGTTTTAGCATATATTTCTGCCTGGACAGGACTGTCTTCTTGAAAGAACTCACTAGATAAAACACTGGTGGTAATGAACTTCTGGAAGGTCTTGACTTTTCTTTTCCCCACCATGGGGGTGGGGTGAGTTCTCTTTTTTTGGTGGGTAGCAGAAAACATTTCTAATATACGAATCTCATTACATCATACAAAAGAAGGACATCAGCTAATCCAAGAAGTCTTCATTAAACGGACAAGACAAAAACCATGAAAGTGAACAAGACAAACAATGGAAATGCCTTGGAAACATGTGAGAAGTAGAGAGATTTCTTTCACTAACTCAATAAAGGAAGTCATACACACAGGCACTAACAGCCTAACAGAAGATACAGGGAGACTAAGGCTTCTAAGAGCCTCACACTCAAGAGAGATGAGACCTTCCCACACAGGAGGTCCCCCAAACTCTTATGTGTAACTATCCCTGCCACCAGTGCCACCAAAGAAGGGAGCGGGGGATTTCAGATACATCAGTCCCAATTCCCGCCTCCCCCACATGAGCAGAGTATTGTCACCATATTGAATCCTGAGGCTTCTTTTGTACTTGGCTTAAAAAGTCACTTGAAGAGCCGGGCATGGTGGTGCGTGCTTGTAAGCGACAGCTTATGGAGTCGCAGTGGGGTCTGGGTGGGGATCGCAGTTTGAGTCCCCCCGCCCAGGGCACACAGCGAGACCTAGTTCCAAAAAATAGCTGGGCATGGTGGTATGCACCTGTAATCCTAGCTACATGGGAAGCTGAGGCTGGGGATTGCTTGAGTCCGTAGTACCCTGGGCAATGTGAGCCTGAAGTCTGAGATGCAAGGATCTGTTCACAAGTAAATGTTTCAGGAAAGAGAATGCTCAGATAGTAATGTTAATGTGAACCCTACATTTAATTAACAGGTGGTGTTTCTCGACCTGAACTGATCCAATCTGTTCTGATCACTCTCTATCCCTAAGTATCACCTATCCAGCTCACTTTCTGCCAGCATGTAAAGCCTTTCTTGGATCTAACTAAAACTATCTAGCTTATTTAACCAAAGGGAAATGTTCCAAGCCCAGGTTCTCAAAACGCAAACATTTACTTCTCAACATCTTTTCCCACGACAAGATGGCTTACATTCTCTCTGATTACTTGGTTAGGAACACAAATTCTGGATCTTTTTTTTTTTCATTACTTTTTTTCTTCTTAAGCTTTGGAGGAAGCAGGGAGGTTGCAATGCAGGTTTCTCTATAAACCTAGTGGAGTCACACTCGCAATAAATTTTCTGAAAATATCTTCCCCAGTGTTCTGCAAATAAGAGCATTGAGGCTACAAGTCGGAGCTGGGAGAAGGGTGGGAATGCTGAACGGTGTTTTGCAGGAAGTGTTATGGTGCTATGCAACGGAGTTATTTCCAGCTTTGGGTCAGTGAAGGAAGAAGTGACGTCCAGGGCAAAGGGAATGTCCAGAATCCTGCTGGGTACCATACCCGTCACAGCAGCAGGCGCGCAGCTGCCACAGAGAACAAGTCTAAGAGGACTCTGTGAGAAAAAGAGGCAGCACGAGGCTGCTCTGCTCGTGACTAGTATCCCAGCGGCCAGACTGTGCAGAACACCTGGAGACAGACTTCAGTCTGCGAGCACCAGCACTTCCCAGCTGAGCTGGTCAGGATGGTGTGAGGGCAGCCTACCCCCACTTCCTCCCCCATCCTATACTCTTTGGCGACTTACTTTTTTAAAACAAAGTGTACTTATGACACAAAAGCACATAGCTTTTATGCAAAGCACTGATCAGACCTTTTTATACCCTTCATTTATGTTCTCAGATTCACCAATTCTCATTACAACGATGTAAAGTTTCAGGAGCTTAAACCTAGGAAATGGTTAGCGCTTAAGTTAGAAAAATTTTTGTTTGCTGTGTCTAGGTTTATATGTACAGGCTGAATCACCTTACACTAACACAAGCCACTCGGTGACTCAACTTCTCACCCAGCTGACAACACAGAGAAGCTGACAGTGCATGAACGGCTCCGAAGCTACAATGGAAGGCAGACGTGTGTCCAGAGCACAGCCAATGGTACAAAGAGCACTGTTTTAAGAAATAACGTTCTTAATTAACATGTTCGATTACTAAACACAGAGCTACTAAGTATTTGCTTTGTCACTGAATTTACAAGTACAATAAAGAAAACAGTAGGTATTGAAACAAAAGCATGATACGGTGAGGTCATGGATGTTCCGTATTAATAAGTTTGAAACAGTCAACAAAGCTGAAAGATGTGATTTGAGGGAAGAGGACGAGGGTGGAAGACTGATGTTTTCGCTGGAATCTTTCTGTAACTACTTGCTTCCTTCAATTATTTAAGCACATGAATAATTTTGGTAAACAACAAAATTTAAAGAAATCTATTTATAATATGAAACAATCCATCCTAAGCACATAAAGGACTATGCACAAAGTACCGGAATGGAAAGCTAAACAACAGAAGAAAGGTTGGCAATTTATGAATCTTTCCAATCTTGAAGTTAAGATGGAAGCTAGGGCCAGCTGTGCTTTTCAAAGCTTCAAACTGACCCAAGTAACTTAGTTTAAGTCACACACACACACAGAGCTCACAAGGACATTCTCTATTTCATCCAGTTGTTCTACTTTTAAAACGGGTGACTACACAGTAGCTGACATTAGTAATAAAGAGGAACAAGGAGATTTGGAATCAAAAAAATTTATGTTTAAAAAGAGCTGCATGTCACGATTCAATCCTTCCTTCAACCCTTCCTCACAAGAAACACTAAGTCCCCTTTGCAGTGTGACACCCGACTCCCCAACAATGCTCAAGAAAGTGGCAGCCGCGCCCACACCAAGAACCACCTCCCCACCACACTGGCTGCTCCCCCACGAGCAGAGCCCCTCCTCCAGGGCCTGCCCCTGCAGCGGCACCCCACGGGGCACCCCACGGCTTTTCACGCTGGGCACAAGCCTGAGTTTGGGAACTAAGCACCCCAGGAGTCCAGAGACACGCAGAGGTAGCGACATAAAGCTGGGCCTCTCACCACTACCTGCCTTTCTCCTGTTGCTTTCCTCCTTTACCGCCAGCGATCTGGGGGGAGGGGGTGTTAGGAAATGACAAGAATCCACTTATCAAGTCCTTCAACGACTTTCTGTCCTCCTTGTAATAAAAGCTGCATTCCTCCAAGGCAGCCGAGCGTGATGCTTCATCTCCACATCTGGGTGCAACTCTCTGGGTGTCCTCAGTGCCACCACTGCGGAGTCCCGCCTCGGACAGCCTGGAGCTCCTGAGGGAGACAGACACAACCAGCCACCGTGACTGGGAAACCCGTTTAGGCTGCAAACACAAGACACTCCCCACCCTTTACAAAGCTGGCTCTCAGGCAATCCCTGCGGACCGAGGAGGGCTGAGCTTAAGTGGCTTCGCCACCGGGGGAGTCCCTCACCTGGGGAGCCCTGGGGAGCCCTGAGGAGGGCAGGGGGCGGCCTCTGCCTCTCTCTGAGCTGAGGGCCTGGGCTTGATCTCACCGTTCCCTGGAGGAGAAACTTAACTTGAAAACATAAGGGCAGAGCGTGACTAACATGACACCTTCACAATTAAAACCGGCAGCTCAAGTGCAGTGCTCCATGGCGGCGGAGGGGTCGGCAGGAAGGGATGCACAGCCCCGCAAGGCCTCAGCGCAGCGCCCTTTGCCCGCTGGTCTCCGGTCTCCCAGGACACCCACTTCTTTTGGCACTGAATTCAGTGACTCATCTTTACTCCGATCATGCTGTCCTTCACCATGCCACCGCCGGCTCCCTTCTTCCCCGTGTTCTCTCTGCGTGAGCTCATCCCCGCATTCCAACACCCACCCCCACAACGGCTCTCCTGCCCCACCAGTCAGCCTGTATCTCCAAACCTAGCTCAGATGTCCCGGGCCATTCAAGTTAAGTCCCGCTTCGCCTCTAAGTTCCCCTTCACCGTGCATTTGGCTGTCATACCAGACTCTTTCCACTCATTAATATTCCCATATATAAAACCAGTTCTGCTTCAGTCAATTCTATTTTCAAATCTCCCTATCCCCGCAGACACCAAGTGTAGACCTTTACTCTTCTACAAACAGAGCAGAGGTTGTAAACCACCCCTAGATGTTTGAGAAAAAGAAGTGGTTCCAGCGACTGGGACCTTTACTTGTCACTGAAGTTCTATGTGCAGCGAGCGTGCTGCTGATCACATAATACAGACCTTTGCTAGCTTCTACATCCCTGGAGTGGAAGAGTCTGAGAAAGTCAGAATAATCAGTCTTTCTCCTTACTCATGTATCTAAGCCCACCACCAGGAGTCAAACTTCTAGCTTTTAAAAAGGTTACTGTTCATTATGCAAAAATTCAAACATTATAGGATTATATATGATTAAAAGTGAAAATCACCTGCAAAGCTTATCAAGACAGCTGGTACAGACCTTTTGGTATATACTTCCTTTTCATTACTCGCTCTCTATGGTCTTTAGCACAGGGAGACTGAAACAGATGGAGACCAGGTGACACCAGAAATGGTTACTTCCACCTTACAAAGCACAGCAACTTCAAAGTTCTAGCCCCCACCATGTCCTGCCCCCAAGAAAAGTGATGGAGGATAAGCAGGAGTTCCTGGGGAGCTAAGCCTGAGGTCCTTAGCACCTAACAGTCCTGCCTCAGGCAACCTAACTGCCTTGGGCTTCTGCCCCTCATTCTCAGAAACTCCAGACTTGTGTACTGACACATGCTGGAGAACAGTCAATGGGTCCGCAAGTCAGTCATTAGGACATTCATTCATTCATTCATTCATTCATTCATTCATTCATTCATTCATTCATTCATTCAGACACCAACTATGTACTCACTGTGTGCCTAAATGCAAGGCAACAAGAGTGCCTGCTCTCAGAAAACATTCTGGTGCGTGGGTGGACTTGTTTGAGGACAACAATGAACTGATAAGGCTCTACCCCAACATATCTGTTGGATCTGACTCATAAATGTGGCAGTCAAATGCCAAAACAGCAAACACAAACAAACACAGCTCACAGACAACAGTAAGCCAGATGGTTGGACACGGGACTATTGTGGTCCTGAGAGAAGGTCTGAAGGAAACTGAAGTGTGGTCCACTCCTTAGGCCTAACCCCCCTTTCTTAAGTTATCTGGCTCTAACACCGAACCTCTGCTTCCAGGGTTAACGCCACTTAATTCAAATAAAAGTAGAATATTTACAACATGCACAATTCTCGACTGTGCCTACGTAGAGCAGAGCAATTACACACAGCCCAGTAGTTAGTTACAGCGGCTTTACCGACGGCATGGGTCCAAAGCCTGCCTTAGTTACTCAAGACTCTTCTAAGCCTCCTTTCCTAATGTCTAGAAGGGAAAAAACAACAGCTACCCTACAATACAGTACAGGAATTTTCCTCTAAGGTTTCAGGCACAGCATAAAAATAAGTAAAATCAGAACACAACCTGGATCGTGAAATAGTTGTAAAATCTGAGTGGCGAAGGACAGATGTATGAAATTTTTTAATCTACACGGACTAGACAGCAGCACAAAGTGAGTGACCTTGCCCTTCATTCTAACTCCGTATCTAGGAGTTTTGATTGAGCTTGTGGATTGCTACTAAGATGCAAGGACAGAGCCACTATGGTAAATTCGTAAGAAACAGCTGACCCTTTGGTTAGCCTTGCAAGTTCGCCTTGCAAGGACGGAGCTCAAGTCAAGACGTCAAAACCCAAAGTAAGTTCAAGCACACACCTGCCTCTGGGGTGGGTTCCTTACTGTGTCTAGACGAGACGTACAGGGGCCAGGGCAAGTGTCACACGGACACACGCTGAGACACACTGCTACAGCTTCGAGAGCGGAGAAGCCCGGTGGTACCAATGGTGGTGCCACAGGCATGTTCACACTAAGGTGAGAGAGCCCTGCACTGTTACCCTTCTGTCCAATCCCTCCCCTCAACGACTCCCCTTCTCACTCAATAGAATTCAAACTCCTGCCGGAAGCCTGAGGCTCCTCACCATGGTCCGGCTAGTTCTCCCCTCTCACACGCCAGGCCAGGCTCAGTCTCGCTTGCTGGGTCCCCCTGCTGCTCATGGAGGGTGTGCTCGAACCACCTGGGTGTCCTCACTACCCCACTCACACTCCAGCTCCTTCAACACCCTAAAAAGAGAGCCTTCCCTGAGCACTGTTTCCAAACAGCACCTGTCACGACAATCTGATGGCCATTTAGCTGTGAAGTTCATGAAAAGCAGGACTTCGCTGGTTTACCCATGTTGTTCACCCAGGACCTGGCAAGGTGCCTGGCACCTGCAGGAAGAAATAAACTATTTCTCTCGATCATCCAAGAAACGGAATTCTTTAGATTCTTTGTTCATAAGAGCAGCTTTATTTCTGTCCTACAGATGAGTTGAACTAGGTCCATGGGTGATAGATCCAAATATCACGGAGCTGGTTAGTAAAGGGAGCTGGGGCTTCAGAGGAGGTTCTGATATCTTTCTATCCATGAAACTATCTCTGTGCACTTTCCCCAACTCCTACGATAGAAACTCCCTGTACATCTCCAGATTCACAGAAAAGCCTGGCTCCTCAGACTCAGTACTGAGGTTGTCATGGGAATTGGCTACAACTTTTATTCTTTCTTTATTATTTGTTTGTTCTGTGATCTTACATACAGACCAAATGTTTTAAAAGAGCATTCAAGTGTGTTTGATAGTTAAATCATACATTAATGCCATATTTGCACTATGATTTATCAAACAGTAACTACAAATAAATGATCAGAATAACTTTAAATTCTGCTAAAATAGACAAATTTCAGATAGGCAGTTTAAGATTATTATGCTAAGCAGATAAAAAAGGGACACTCTAAGACACTCCCTTTCCTTATAATACAAACACAAATGCCTCCACACTGTTTCACATGCTTTTGAGAGGCTCTTTATTGCTCATCGCTGCAGCCCAAGTTTGCTGAGAAACGCCAGCGCCGTGCATGTAAGCACCGACACATCAGGAGTCAGCCATCAGTACTACAGACGGCTCTGGTGTACATGCAGACGGCTCTCCAGCTCCAGCCAGGTCTGCAAACACGTGCACTGGGCTGAGTGACCGTGAGCTGCTCCAGCCATTCTCCTCCTGTCTTAGCTAGAACAGTCCCTTTTGACAAGCTTGCAATTTTCCCTCAGAATTTTTTTTTTTTTTAAATAAGAACATTTCAGAGACTTTCAATCTTTTTACTATCTCAGTGTAAAGGCAAGGATAAAGGTAGACTACCACTGGGAACATTGACCATGATTCCTAATGCTAAATGTATATATTATATTTTAATATGGAACATCAGTTCCATTTGTAGTCAAGTATTAATCCTTATGTGATACTCTCTTTACCACTATTCCCCCAAGTTAAAAAAAATTTTTTTGGGGGGGAACATTTTAAGTTAATAGCCTTTGTTCTGAATTGAGTTACAGAATGATTACTTAATGAAATGGGCTTAGTAAATACAATGCTTAAATTTTACTTTGTATTGTTCTAAAACAGGCTGTTAATCCTCAGGTTTCCTTTACATGCATTAAGTACAGAAATGTAAAGTATGAGTATTTATGAAATGTGCCTAATGATAAAGCTTACACCTTATCTGAGCAATAAAGCAAAATACACTTGCTTATAGGAGAGGGTTTTTCACTTTAGCAGCTGATTTTTAGCAAGTCATTTTATATGGTATTTTTAAATATACCAGCTCTTGTGAAAAAAGAAAAGCTGTTTTAATTTTACAAACTGAACCTCACGTTACACCTTGAACACCCACTGAGAGACACTACTGGCGTCAAATTTTACTGCGGTAATTTCAGTGCACCAGGCAGTCACTGTGGACTGTCAAGAAAAGAGCTGCCTTAAATTCTCACTGAAACAAGGCAGGGCTTGTATAAAAACCCACTTACACAGGTCTAGAATTTACTTAATGACACGGCTAGGAAGCATTGTCACCTAACCAAACGTAGCTCAGACACTCCTAGGAATTCAGGATGTATCAGGTATCAGTATCTGTGACTTCACCGCTGTAACGTTAAATCTCCAGAATGTACAGGCGCAAGCAGTAATCTGATCTCTGGCTTCTAGAGAATGAAACTGCTCTATAGATTTGCTTTGTGTCCCAGCTGAGTTTTAGAACATCTTTTGCTGTTTAGAAAAAGGGCAGTTTGCTCAGAGCTGACCAGGCTGCCATCCGGGGGTTAAGTTTCTTCCAGTGAGCGGATAAACAGCAACTTCAGAATCAGTCTGATAAAGTGGAAGCCAAGTTCGGAAAGTTAAGGTCTGCATCCTTAAGTCCCATTTTCCGTGCAAATATAGCTCGGAAAAATTTTTTAATACTTTATATCAATACATTACACAAAACATATCCTACAAAGCCCTTTAAATTCATTAGAAAAGTAAATGTTCTAACACTTTGTAGCTGAAATTACTGATGCAACACAGCTCTTTTCTGAGTCCGCGGCAGGTACCGCACCCTTTTCTCCAAAGGACAGACTGTCTCACAATCATCTCAACAAAGCCACCTGGGTCACAGGCAGCGGGGCTCACTGCTCATGTGTGACTGCGTGTGTCCTCTCCTTCTGTGCGACCTGCCCAGCTCTGTCCCCAGTCACCAGTCTGGCTGTCCCCAGAAGTCAAAAAGCCAGGCAAGCGGCAAGAAGCTCTCTTTATTGGTGAGCCCTCTTTGACAGTCACTGAAGTCAATGTCAGCTCCTCATTTTTATAAAAATGGAGATGTCCCCTGACCTGCCCACCTTAGAAAGCCATGTGCTCATAAAGAATGACCAAACAAAGAGCTACTCCGGCCACAAAAACACTACACAATGTCCCGTGTGGTCTGTACACCAGAAACCACAGTCAGAGACGCCAAAATTCCGAGTGACTCAAGCCCGGTTGCAGTCTGAGGGTCAAGAAGAAGAGTCTTGATTTGCACCAAAAGCGGCACTTGCACATTACCACTGTTTCGCTGCAAGGGGAAAATATCAATCATGAAATCCATGATAACATGACTTCATTTCTCTAATTAATCACCATCTAATTAAGTTTGGGGGGTGGGGAGAATGCACTCTTTATATAAGTAACTATACACTTAAGTGTTAACATTGATTTCATCTTCTAGAACTACCTTATGAGCCAGCAATTCCACCGAGGCATCTATCCAAAGAACATGAAAACATTAATCAGAAAAAGATACATGCAGTCCTTTGTCCACCAGCACTATTCCCAACTGGCAAGCTGTGGAAACAACGGAAGCACCTATGGACAGACGATCCTATAAAAACAGACATACACAACAGAACATTGTGCAACTATAGAAAGGATGAAATCTTGCCACTTGCAATATGAGGGAATTATGTGAAGTATGTTATACCAAGCAAGTAAGTCAGAAGGAGAAAGACATACTGGACACTCAAATGTGGCATTTGAGAAAGACACTCAAATGTGGCATTATAAAAAAACACAGCAAGCAAATAAAACAAAAACTGGCCCTTGATTCAGACAACACAAACCAGGTAGCCAGAGGGGCGGGGCGGGGCGGGGCAGCAGTAATAAATGGCTCCAGGGAGCTGGGGCACAGGGTTTTCAGTACTTTGGTGGTGGGTGCTGTGTGCTATTACCACTTGAAGAGTGAACGTGCACCCCTAAAGTACAGTGTTATAAACCAATGTTACTTTGATGAAAAAAAACAAAAAACTCTGATACAGTTTCAAAATTCTAAGTCTGATTTGAGAATATCCTGGAAGATGAACTTAAATAAATGTCTTTTAGAAATGGATGCCAACTAATGTGAAAGAATTCCCATGCCTAGACTTCACACCTCAGTCCAAGCCAACTTAGAGGCAAATATTAAGATTAGAAGTTGACAAAATACACTGCAACTCCAACATGGGCAATAATTTCAGTAGGAGTATTTTGCAACTGGCCTGTCCTTGTTGCTGGGGCATCTGAGCTCACAGTGACTGAAAGTGAGAGATGGCATGTAGGAGGAAGGCTAAGCGTTTGAATGGTCTAGTCCGACACACTAACATAGCTGGGAGCTATCTTGGAGTAAGGGCACAGAAACATTCTACCTGTAGAATGCTTGGCATAGTTGGCAACCAAACTCCCCTAAGACTTATACACCGTGGTTTCCTGTAAAGATGAATGTTGATGAAGTTGATTCCATCACTGATTCAATTCGCAGGTCCCCTCAGTCTCAGGCATCCCAGCTCATCACCATCCCTCTTAGGAGTGTGGCCTTGACCCTTCTGGAGTTAATGTAGAGTGAGTCCATCTTATGTGTTAGAAGGTGAGACACTGCCCATCAGAGTCTCCCTCCCCCTAAAAGTGGGTTACTCCAACCTGGAGCACATGTTCTAAATGTGGCTCACCAGTAAGGCTGTTCACAAAAGTGACCTCAAACTCCAGCAATAAATAGGCACATTACATTAATACTCACATTACAAGGCTACTTTCTATGAAGCAATTCTATGAACTCCCATCTTCTCCACACGCTCCGCAGCGAGTCGCAGCGAGTCACAGTACGACCTCTGCTTACAGCTGAGTGTTCGGGACTTGCAAGACAAAGACCCATTCCACATCAAAGTGCTTTGAGTGAGGCTCAGTACATTATGTGGCATTTGACTTTTTCCCTGGGATCTTGACCGGTGTATTATTAGCTTTCTCTACCAGAAACTTATCAACCACAAACATGATCAGCAAGTCACAAAGGTCTTCCTTAACTTTCAGTTGTTATATACAAATACTGCAACTTTCCACTAAGAATCTGCCATCCATCTGCAGTGTGTATAGTCATCCAACAACCACCAGGCCATCTAACTGCAGTACTTTTAGAGGGATGGCTTCTGTACACCACCTGACCTCATGACACAGAAAAACTCTTACATAAAAAAAGTCTCAGTCTCTCTCTCTCTCTCTCCCCTCCCTCCCTCTCTCTCTCTCTCTCTCCAAACAGCAGTTATCCTTATTATGTAAAATTACACTAATTTCTCTATTGCATTTTTTCTTAGTTCCCTGGTCTCTTCCCTCCCCTTTTAAGTAAGTCATAGGCCACTAAGTTTATAAAATCAATTGACGGGATCTGAAGCTTGTAAAACATATTTATAAAATCAGTGAGTAGCTGTTTTACTAATGAAAGTCATCTTATTCACAATTCTGAAGCATTCAAGAAAAAGGTTTAATTGCTAAGTTTAAGACTAGAAATTACAGTTAAGAAATTACAGTTAAGTATTACAAAGCATTATTCAGAAATATCTGTTATATATAACTAACAAATTTCCAGAAATACATTAAGCACCTTTTATCAACTGTAATTTTCCAACTTTAGTTTTATTTACAGCAATTCATTCACAGATAATCTAAAGAATTAAACTAGGTTACAGTTTTGGAATTTCAGAAAAAGTGAACTTCAACTATTTCTTTACAAATTAACATGGTACTTTATTAAAACTAAAAGCATCCAACACCTACAATTTAAAAATTCAACCTTTGAGGATGAAATTGTAAATTAATCTTCTGGATAAATTTGCTACTCCCTTTGCCACAAGGTTTTGTAAACACGTCCCTTAGAATCATGGGCAAACTTCATGGCCTCACCTACATTTTGTAAATAAAAAAAGCAAACAGCCTCTCCTGCTCTTTTAAATAGATAAAATTTATTTCTAGAGGATCAGCCATAAACCTGGAAAATCACGCTCCTTCAAGGTCCAAACATTTCTATTTCTGTTCTGGCCAAACGCCCACGAAAGCACAAACATGCCACCACACCAGCCTGGCTGAAGCGCCATGGTTGGAGATACGTAGATTTGTTTCCTTTTTAAACTGCTCACTGTGGTATTTAGTGTAAACAGACTTTTTCCAGTCTAAGTATTCAGAGTCACAGAATACACAATTACATGGCCCTTTAGAGCTATTTTGCTGAAGGATGATTTTGGTAAGAACTGTCCTAACCCCATATCCATATCAACGTACCACTTTGGCAGATGGAAGCTTGATCAGGGTTGAAAGAAAAACTCTAGATGGAATAATGACGTCAGAAATCATTTAATTCCAGGGGAAGAAAGTAACTGAAGTTCATCTGTCAGCTGAAGAGCATGAGATGGAGAAGCTCGTTTGGGCTTCGGAAGGGAAAAAGCACCCACTGAGCCTCACCTTGTTGTCCACACTTGGCTAAAGCTGCTGCCGGACTCAGTAAGGCTGGGAGACAAGGAACAGGAGACCCATGTCTTCTGCAGATTAGTGTATTCTCTGTAGATCCTGCGGGAAAATCCCAAGAGAGTGCTGTGGGGAGCAGCACGTGCAAGGACTGACAGGCACTGTGTGCTGAAGGCCCCAGATGTCAACAGAGAAGCTTCCTGAACTGCATTTTGCAGAACGGAGTCAGAAAATACATTATAGCTGACTGGAGGGACAGCTTTCTGCGACAGTCTGAACTATGACAAGGAAACAAAAATTATTTTGTAATTTCATCAAACACTCATGGGTAATAAAATACCGAGTTAAAGAGAAGGCAGGAGGTGAAAAGCTCACTGTAAAGTTAAGGGCTGTTTACAGAATAACCACATGCCTTCTTTTATTGCTCAAAGAACATTCCACACTTTATGGAGTTGTGCTTTCCAGGTGAGTGCTGACATCATAATATAGTCACAATGGAAAAATTGCCTTTTAATCTGAAAGTGGTATCTCAAGTGTACAACCAAAACATAGTCTATCCAGGTAGGTATGAAAAGCAATGTTTCAGGAAGAGGTCCCACAAGTGTTCAGGAAGAGCTGTAATGTCTGATGAATACATTTAAAGCTTATCTTCTTCCACGAAACTTTTAAACAGCATTTAATTTTCCTTAACTATTTTAGAAGATGACTACTAACTCAAGTGAATATGGCAACTACTTATTCTGTTGCCTGCAAAAATGTAATTTTCCATTTTAGAGCAGACTTCAGAAATCGTACCATGGCTTTTGCTGGCTCTCCCAAAGGTCTGGGTTATTGCAAATCTAACCTATCGCCAACCTACTCAAACCGTAGTGATTTTAGCAAGATATGAATTAGATTAATTACAATTAGGTTTTCTATAGGTGTTCTTCAGGACGGGAGAGTACAAGGTAACCTTGTTCCACAGACGTAGGTGACAAGTCTAGTCATCTAGACTTGGAAGACGTTCCACATTAAAATGACCAGCCACGAAGCTGATGGTGATGTTTAAAACCTCGCTCCAAGATCTGGAGCAAGTAACCACTCAGCGCGCTCCTAAGAGTGTTGGAAATCAGGCATCTATGTCACCAATTTCATACTTTTAAAAAAAAGACAACACTCATGACACCAAACAGTGGCTGCTGGATATGGTCACAGGGTGGTAAGTAGCTTTTCTGAGGGAAACACCAACCAGGCCGCCCAGTTAGTTCACATAACTGGGGTTGAAATCACGTCCTGGTTTTGAAGGCAGATAGTGCCGACCACCAGCCCAGCTGTCAGAGTGGTCACTAGGAAACACCAGCCTTGAACTTCTCCAGCACCCTTGCTTAATAAAATGTTCGGTGGTATGAACATTTCAGTGGCTCCAGAGAGGGCACAGCCTCAGCTCCAGCGCCCGAGACCAGCAACGGCTGAATGGCACCGCACTCTGGCCCTTTATTCACTGTCTGTACTGGGATCACTTGAACTCAGGCCCTCCATTCTCAGACGCCGCAGAGTACTGACACGTGCGCTGGGGGTAAGAACCTGTTTGAGTGAAGGACCCACAGGGTCTTAGTTCCTGGAGCAGCTATGCTGCTCTGAGTCGCTCATTTTCAATCTCAAGAAGACCATCTGGGAAGTG